>CAUYPK010050545.1:0-29411 GCA_963574355.1 Loris lydekkerianus
GTCTTCCTCCTGGGGTCCAGAAGTCCCTTGCTGGCTCCCTGTATCCTCAAAGGGATGATCATAGGCAGATCCCACCGGCCAGAGATGTCTGGAGTCTTGTCTCCCCAGATTCACCAAGCCCAGTTACAGGGAAGCTGTTACTGAGCCACCATCTTTAATCCACTCTATATAAGTTTGTAAAGTATCTCAAGAATGGAAGAAAAAGTACCCACTGTACTCAGCCCTATTATGAAACTAATTTATGGCTTTCACATGAAAGCTATAACCCAGTTACAACCTAAGAATAGGGGAAAGGGGGAAAGGGAGAGGAGGGAGGGTGGAGGGGGGTGGAGGGAAGGGTACTGGTGGGATTACACCTGCGGAGCATCTTACAAGGGTAGATGCGAAACTTAGTAAATGTGGAATGTAAATGTCTTGGCACAGTAACTGGGAAAATGCCAGGAAAGCTATGTTAACCAGTGTGATGAAAATGTGTCAAATGGTCTGTGAAGCTAGTGTATGATGCCCCATGATCATATCAATGTACGTAGCTATGATTTAATTTAAAAAAAAAAAACAACAAAAAACATTTATGTGAGAAACATTTCTAGTCTTTAGCAAACTGATGCAGAGAAGGGAGAAAGGAGGTACACTCTTCAACTCGAGAGATTGCCATAACATGTTCGTGCTAAAATTTCTTTTATTTTAGCTGGGGCTGGGTTTGAACCCACCACCTCCGGTATATGGGGCCAGTGCCCTACTCCTTGAGCCACAGGTGCTGCCCCATGCTAAAATTTCTTAAGAATAGTATAAGGAAGGAAAATTAAATGCCAATCTTATCCATGGATATCTGCTCATATGTTAGTCATAGATACATGCTCAACCATTTTGAGAAAAAGTTGGGACACAATCCATATATATCCATATATTATAAATAATATATCCAATAAAAATAATTAATTGGTTTAACATTAAATTATCAATTTTTTTTTTCTTTTTGAGACAGAGTCTCATTCTGTTACCCAGGGTAGAGTGCCATGGCATCATAGCTCCCAGCAACCTCTAACTCTTGGGCTCAATGTTAAGAAATTAGGCATCTTTCTCTTGTTCATGAACTTAATGAGAAGATCATATTGCCCCAGCCTCCAAAGTAGCTGCCATGCCTGGTTAATTTTTTTATTTTTAATAGAGATGGGGTCTCACTCTTGCTCAGACAGGTCTCAAACTCTTGAGTTCAAGCAATCTACCCACTTCAGCCTCCCAGAGTGCTGGGATTACAGTTATGAGCCACTGGGCCTGGCCTCAATCTTTTTTTTTTTTTGTTAACCACATGGACAGATTAAAGGAGAAAAAACATGTAAAGAACAGAGTAGATGCCAAATGAAAAGTGTTTGATAAAATTCAATATTTATTCATAATTTAAAAAAATTCCTAAGAAACTAGCAATATACTGTTTAAAGAAATTACTTAATCTGATGAAGGGCATCTCATTAAATAAACATCATATCTAATAATTAAATGAAATAAAGTCTTCTCATTAAGTTCATGCACAAGAGAAAGATGCCTATTCCCACTGCTTTTATTCAGAGGACATGCACAGCACATTGTTTTGGAAGTTCTAGCTAGTTCTAGCTTTATCAAAGCAAGAAAAAAAAAAAATGTATAAAGAATAAAAGGTAGAGACTCATCTGTCACAATTTTCCAGTAATATAATATGTACTTAGAAAGAAAACAAAGATAAATTACTAGAATAAGTGATTAGTAGATAAACAAGCACTAGAAAATTAAAATTGTTAAAATTAATGAACAAGACATTTGGATATATTAATAGTGTCAACTATATCTTTAGATCCCATTTATAACCAGTAAGAAATGCAAAAAGAAAAAAGTTACCACTTACAAAAATGTTGAAAAACAAACAAACAAGATGTGTTAGATTTCATTAGAGAAAGCCAAAAAAGTATACAACAATACTGTTGTAAAGGTGAAAATTCTTCCCTAATTCTTCCCTAAATGACCAATCACAATCAAAATCTTAACTCTTTCTTAGGAAACTAGATAAGCTGATTATAATATTTATTTGGAAATGCAAAGTACCAAGACTTTCCAAGACCCTCTTTGAAAAGAACAAGAATGGCCTTGCTCTACCAGATGTCAAGACTTACTGTACAGGCTCGGAGCCTATAGCTCAGTGGCTAGGGCACCAGCCACATACACCAGAGTTGGTGGGTTGCCAGCCTGGGCCTGCCAAACAACAATGGCAACTACAATAAAAAAATATCCGGGCATTGTGGTGGGCACCTATAGTCCCCGCTACTTGGGAGGCTGAGGCAAGAGAATCACTTCAGCCTAAGAGTTTGAGATTGCTATGAGCTGTGATGTCATAGCGCTCTACTGAGGGTGACATAGTGAGACTCTGTCTCAAAAAAAAAAAAAGAAAAAAAAGAGGAGACTTACTCTACAGCCATTAGAATATAGACAGAATTACTGCAAAATAATTCATGCAATGGCATATTATGTAGCAAGAAAATTGAGCTCATCCAGTTACATGAGTTAATGGGACAAAACATATTGTAGAAAGAGATTTTCTACACGTGACACTTTATGATAATGGTGGCACCAAATGGCAGTGGGGGAAAGGGAGGCCGTATGGTTAAATCAAATATATTATACAAAGAGGAACATGGAATTGGGCTTGCCACCTCACACTAAACACTGAAGTGAATTTCAGGTGAGTTATGGTCCTAAATGTGAAGGGCAAAAATTAATAATTATAATATTAAAAGGCTAAAAGATAATACAGGAGAATATCTTCATGACTCTGGGGATTTCTTAAAATATGAAACACAAATCATAAAGCAGAGACAGATACATGCGACTACACTAAAATGAAGACCCGGTATTCCTGACGACTCGTTAGACAATGGGAAGTAAGGCACAAGGCAGAAGGCATTTACATCACCTGTCAATGACACAGTTTACATGCAGACTATATACAGCTCTCCTAAAACCAATTGAAAAAAGACAACCTATTGAAAAAGAGCTAAAAAACTTAAACAGGCTTGCTTTTCCAAACAGAGAAATCATACTGGCCAGCAAGCATATGAAAATAAACCTAACCTTATTTAATAATCAGGAAAATGTCAACTAACACAGATGTTTTAAACTAAATTGTAAAGGAATCTAACAATAACAACATCGATCAGGATATGGACTACTACAAGTTCTCGGATTGCTGGTGGATGTGTAAGTTTATATAACCCCTCTAGAAAACCTATAGGCAATTTAGCTAGTAAAATTGAAGACATGCATCACCCAGAGCTGGCACGGCTGCTCCTTACACATCTGCCCTTCAGAACTGCATGCTGAGAGCACCAGCATGTACACGGACATGTTCAGAGCAGGATTATCCATAATATCTTCAGACTGGCAGCACTCAGATGACACCCACACCGAATGGATAAATAGTTCATGCAATGGCATATTATGTAGCAAGAAAAATGAGCTCATCAAAGTTACATTCTTCAATATAGATGAACTTGAAGGTTTGCGTGGAAGAAGCCAGGAGTAGGTTTTCCCATTCACATGCATGTGTGCACATACTCACACAAACACACACACACATGCTCAGACCACATATTCTGTGATTCCATGTGGACAAAACACTTTATTTATGGATTCTTAATTTGAAGCTAAATTATAAACAAGAGGAAATCAGTAACCAGGAGGTCCTTCCAGGTCCTCAGAATAGTTCTAGTTCCTAACTTAGGTAGCATTAATATAACTGTTTATTTTATAATGATTCATTACATTATAAATTTATGCAAAGAAGAAAGAATATATCCATTCAGCCATTTTTTTAAGGGGGTGTGTGAAATCGTAATATCGTCACTCTGCAAAATATTTAATAAAGGACGCAATATGCTTAAGTCCTTAATTTTTATAATCACGCATATTTAAACTTTTCTGGACTTTGATAGAGTCAAATCATATCATAAGTGTTATTGACAAAAAGATTCTTACTAAAATTTGTTGACAATGACAATCTGTTTTATCGAATTTTGAAGAAACTGTGGGCCAATTTCTTTTACTATAACCATATGGAATGTGAAAGTTAAAGTCAAGATTTTCTTTAATTTATTCCATTTTCAGTAAATGCCTCCAGGCATACTAGGGGACCACTCCGGCTGCAAGTTAGACAGTAATTAAAAACATTCAGAAATGCCACTTCTGTGACTAGTCCACTTGATGGCGCTAAACTAACATAGAATATGAGCTAATCCTCCATGGAAGTTTGAGCATTAATGTGTTTTCAATGTGTTTTCATAATCTTAGACCCTGTGGATTCTAAAGGTCTCTTTTGGCTTAGAGCTTTGGATATATTCATCAGGGAAAAAAAGGATTAAAAATTCTTAAGGAATTGAAGTTGTTTTTTAAAATTAAAAAAGGAACATTACAAGTCTTTCACACAAACAGCTTTCCATGTCTCCTGCTTCTTCCACACCTGCAAATTATGAACCCTAGGGAAATAAATAATTTGGGCTCTAGGATATTGGAGCTTTGATAAATATATATGAATCACAAAATTTTATTTTTATATTTGAAACAGTCTCACTCCTTCTGCTCTGGGTAGAGTGCTATGGCATCACAGCTCACAGCAACCTCAAATTCTTGGACTTAAGAGATTCTCTTGCCTCAGCCTCCCAAGTAGCTGGGACTACAGGTGCCTGCCACAACATCTGTCTAGTTTTTGTATTTTTGTAGAGACAGATCTCGCTCTTAGTCAGGCTGTTCTCAAAGAACTCCTGAGCTCAGGCGATCCACCTACCTCGGCCTCCCAGAGTGCTAGGATTACAGGTGTGATCCATCGCTACCTGCAGAATCACAGCATTTTAACACTGAATTCTTTTGTGGGGAGGATGGGCTGGAGAAGGTCTTGCCATGGTTTGTGAACTCAGCGGACCCAGGAAGAAGCACCACATCTGTGCACTGCAGTGAGGCCGCGTTGACGTAGGCTTGGTTTCTGCAGTTTAAGGAAGGATGCTGCTTTCCTTCCTGGAGGAGCATCTTCGCACAGATCTTAACGCAGAATAAGGCTTCCTTGCTATGATTCTTCAGCTGTAAGCAAAGGGGAAATGATTCTTGGCTGGTGAAGAAGAAATGTGAGAGGCTAGTGGTCCTTTCAGATGCGTTTACTGAAAATGGGAGCATTAAATAAAGTCTTGGCTTCCTGTTTCACATACATACAGCTATAGGAAAAGAAATTGGCTTATACATTTTCTGTGTGAAATAATCTTTCTTTAAGCATGTTGGAATTTATTTGGAATGGCAAAACTGCAGAGAAACCTGTTAGTGCTATGTGCAGTATGATCATAAAAGAAAGCTCACGAACCTTTTCTTTATTTAATCTTAACAGGTGCCTTTCTTGCTTTGCAATAAGGGAGGATATTTCACCTAAATTCTTAAATAACAAACAGAAAACTTTCTTCCGTGTGAAGACTGTCAGAGTCCTATTTGCCTATCAGTGGCCTATGCCTGTGGCAGGCTGTGCTTCCTTGGAGACAGAAGAAGCTCTTTGAGGGCAGAAACCAAGTACTATTTTCATCTGTAGACTGCACAGCAGAGAATCCAGTGGCTTAGAGAGGTGAACACCCAATAAACATGAATATGAAGAATTGTCATTCTGTCTAATCTGAGTGCTGATTTTATGTTTTCTTTCTCTGAAGATTTCATTGTCTCCTATGTCCATAAATGAATCAAGGTCAAAGAAAATTAGGATGGAGACTAAAATAAACTGCGCATGGTTTTAAATCTAAATATTGTACTTTTTCAAATAAAGCACCACTCTGTCCTTTCCTTACCACTTCCTTCCTCTTCTGCTGTGAAACACTAGCAGTTTTGTCCAAAATATGTCAGATAACATTTATTTACTACAAGTATCAAAAAAATTCAAGTGAGCACTTCTTCAGCATTATTTGACAATCTGAAGAAATTTTAGTTGTCTGTTAGTTTTTAAGTGCTACCCTACCCATAACAAACAAACAAACAAAAAAACATTATATTACAGTAACAGGAATTTAAAAATAAGGACATGGATCTTTTGGACTTTAAAAAATACACGAAAAACAAAATTTACACAGTCTAAAAAAAAACCCACATAAAATCTGATGCTCTTTATAATGTAAGACTCATCTTTATGATTCTTGAATCATCAGCCATTTGTCAAAATGCCAAAAGCAATATTCTATACTGAAGGGATATTCATTTTAACCTTATTTCAGCCAAGAAGAGCTCTGTGAAACAAATTTGTATTTCACGCAGCCCTACAGACTGTGTGAAATATCAGAACAATTAGGAAAGCATTGCAGTGTCTAAAGAGGAAATATTTTTATATTTTGACTCAAAATGTTCCTTCTTAGTACATTGTTTTAAATTTTAACTCATAGAGGAGAGAAATTGCTTATTGGCTGAGTCTATAAACTGACAAATATTTGAATTTCTGGCTCAACATTGAAATGGGGGATAAATTCTAAACACTGGATTTAGTAAAGACAAAGCGTCGTGGTCTGGGTGTGTCAAGTTTGCAGTCTGTTCTTGGTTCTTAGGGTGCTGTTTGCTGAAGAAGGACCAGACACACCAATGGCAAGGCAAGCATGAAACAAAGGTTATTGAGGAAGAGCAAGATGGGTTCATATTTGCCACAGACGATTAATGGGCTCTCTGTCATAACAAGAGGCTCTGGGTACAGTCTGGGGTCCTGTTTTATAGTGTCTGGATTGGGCCCTCATTGTAGTCCAGAGGTCACCACTGACTCACTTTGATGGACAGTTAATGATATGATCATTAGCGTCAGGTTACTCTGGGTCACTTTCCAGGACTCCAGATCCCACTGTGCCGGGTCTGCCTGGCCCCAGGGGTGTTCCTCCTTCCGCAAGGAGGGGCAGAAACTCAGGGCAGGATAAATGGGGGGGCAGCACTGAGATGGTGTGCCTGCCCTTGTCCTTCTACTCGGAGGGGGCGATAGCTGGAGGCAGCACCAAGGCCGAGCCCACAAGTGCTGAAGGTGTCAACTCTCTGCCTCACAGACGTGTGCCCTTTGGGTCTAGCAGTGCCTGCAACACAGTAGGTGGTCACAGACATCTGCTGGGAGAAGGGGCCCAACACTGAACACTGCAGATTCTACTTTTTCCTAAGTTTTTGCATTTTCCTCTGTTCTCACTGTCACTTCTTTAGTTGGGTCCTTATCGTCTCTCATCTACTGTACTTGCCAACTAAATGTTCTCTCTACTTTGTCATGATTTCTCTTTTTCATTCTCTACCATATAACTTAGATTTTTTTTCCCTCAAATTAGAAATTATTATGAAATTAGATCACAGTAATACCCACTGTTTATTAATCCCCACAATGTGCCATACATTATATGAATTAGATAGTTAAATTCTTACAATAGCTCTAAGAAGGCACCATTGTTCCTGTTTTTAAAGAGTAAAATCAAGACGCAGAGAAGGTAAGTGGCTTGGCCAACATTGGCTCAGCCATTGTAATACACTCTCAAGTGACCACACGCCACTTGATGTCTTACAATGACTAACAATCTTAGTTTTCCTGGGACTGTCACAAGTTAATACAGAAAGTGTAATGTGATAGGAAACCCCTCAGTCCCAGGTAAACTGGGACAGTTGGTCACCCTGTGTTTAGACTAAGACCTTTACAGCGATATACTTTTATTTCACCACTCCAATTTGCTCAAATTGTTAATTATTTTGCTCATTAATAATATTATTAATTATTATTGTTTATTAATTGACAACCAATAATTAATAATGTTTAATTTTAATATTATTATAATTTATAATAATAATATTAGCTTCAAATAATCTTATTAAAATAGATTTAACTTTTTTTAAAGTTGTATGTATTTGCCATGCTCCTCAGTTTTTTTTGAAGACTGAGATTTTCAATTGGTATCTTAAGGTTCTAAGAAATTTTCTTTAACATTTCTTGTAGTGTGGCTCTACTGGTGCTGGTGATAATTCTCTCAGCTTTTATGTACCTGAAGTGTTTTTATTATTTTATTATATTTTTGAAAGAATATAGAATTGAAAGAAATAGAATTATGATTTGGGAATTTTTTCTTTGAGTATTTTTTTTCTTAATTTGTATTAAATAATAATTGCATAACATTTATGGGGTACAATAGGATGATTTGATATAGCAAATGTAGAGTGTTTAAGTCAAGCTAATTAACATAACAATTACCTCATTTACTTCTTTTAACGTTAAGACATTTATAATATAATCTCAGTTGTTTTGAAATGTACCCTTGCATTGTGTACAATGATATCCCGCCAAAATGCCCTTCCTTTGCTTGCCTTCCCCCTCCCATCCCCTCTCCTTCCCTCTCCATTCCCCCTTGCTAGACTATATTTGTGTTTTATCTTTCATGTGGGCATGTAGTTGTTTATATATTCGTTTCATATTGTATTGAGTACCTGGATATTTTTTCCCCCATTCCTAAGATACTTTACTAAGAAAAATATGTTCCAGCTCCATCCAAGTAAACACAAAAGATGTAAAGTCTCCCTCTTTTTCACAGCTGCATAGTATTCCATGGTATACGTATACCACAATTTGTTTATCCATTCATGGGTTGATGGATATTTAGGCTGTTTCCACAACTTGGCTATTTGAATTGGGTTTTCAATAAACATTCTGGTGCAAATGTCTTTGTTGTAAAATGATTTTTGTTCACCTGGGTAGATACTTAGTAATGGTATTGCAGGTTCAAACAGTAGGTCAACTTTTAGTTCCCTGAGGATTCTCCATACTTCTTTCCAAAAAGGCTGTATTAGTTTGCAATCCCACTAGCAGTGTAGAAGCGTTCCCTTCTCTCAACATCCACGCCAACATCTGTAGTTCGGGGATTTTGTGATGTGGGCTAATCGTACTGGAGTTAGGGATACCTCAAAGTGTTTTTGATGTGCATTTCTCTGCTGATTAAATTTGATGAATATTTCAAAGCATTTGCTCTACAGTTTGGTCGCTTTCATTGTTTCTGATAATAAATCAGCTGTCATTCTTCTTGCCCTTTGTATGTATCCTCTGGCTGCTTAAAAACTTTTCTCTTGCCATTGTTTTGGAGCAAATTGATTACAATGTGCTTTGATTACTTTTTCTTGTGGTTCTTATGCTTGGGAATTTTTGAGGTTCTTGATCTGATGATTTATAGCTTTCATCAAATGTAGAAAAATATTTAGCCATCATTTTGATGGCAGCCACTGTTATCCTAAATAGCCATTACCTGCAGGGTGCTGCTGCATAGGCTGTGGGGGGGTGTTTGTGCTGCCATATGATGTTCTTTATTCACATATAAGATCTTTTATTGTAACTAAAGTCAGGGCAGTGGATGCTCCAAGGACCCCATCAGTGAAGGACCCTGTGTACAAAGTACACTTAGTAATGCACTTAGTAAAGTAATGATTAACTATGAATTTAGTTTAGAGTGGGAACTTTGAAGATACAATCACTTTAAGATAGGGGGATATTGTGTAACTTTGTAACCTATGAGGAGGAATCTGTTTAACATATACTACGATCATTAATAACTTGGCTGATACTTGCTTTTATAGTGAGAAGATAAAAGTAACACAGGGAAACAGTAGAGCAGAATAGCTGTTTGAGGAGACATACTTGCTAGTCTCTGGAATTGCTAGCTTTTCTGAAAATTGAGGGAGATTGTTGGTCTCTCATCCACCTGTCTGTTGATTGGTTGATTGGTTGTTGAGTGATAGGTGGATGGACTCATTGGTCTGGCAATACTTTCTTTAAATATTTTCTTCTTCTAAAAAAATAATTTTACTACAAGGACACTTGAACTAGAATATTTTGCAGCTCAATTCACAATTGCCAAGTCATAGAAGCAATCCAAATGCCCAACAACCCAGGAAAAGATTAACAAACTGTGGTGTATGTATACCATGGAGTACTATTCAGCCATAAGAAAATATGGAGACTTTACATTATTGTGTTTATCTGGCTGGAGTTGAAACACATTCTTTTTAATATAGTATCTCAAGAATGGGGGAAAAAAGTATATTGTACTCAATTGTAATATGAAACCAATATATAAACAACGATATGCCTGCATGAAAGATAAAACACAAATATAGTCTAGCAAGGGGGAGGAGAGAGGAGGGGGAGATGATGGAGGAGGAGAGAGGGTGACTGGTGGGAAGAGGGAGAGCAAGTGGTGGACTCTCACCTGAGATGGCTGATGTGAGGGTGTTCAGCATGCTCCTTGGGTGAAGGGTTCAACTACAAATTGAACTTTACCTTACAATTGAAAACAGTGTAACCTAAACATTCATACCCTCCTATTAATTTGAAATTTAAAAAAGACTAAATATTTTCTTCTTCTTTGCCTCCCTTTTAGAGATCCCAACTATGTTAGTCCACTTGATATAGTTGTATACCTCACTGATGTTCTTTTTAGTTTTATAAATCCTCTTTTCTCTTTGTGTTTTATTTTGGATAGTTTTTATTGCCACGTTCAAGTTCATACTATTTTTTTCACAATGTCTACTGTGTTATTCAAATCCAGTGCAATGTTCACCTCAGACATTAGTATTTTGGCTCTAGACATTTGATTTGGGTCTTTTGTTAAATATGTATCATGTCTTTATTTAACTTTTTGGACATACAGAATGCAGTTATAGCGCATACTGATGTCTGTTCTGGATTGGTTTCAACTGATTAATTTCTCTTCTTACTGTGGGTTGTATTTTCCTGCTCCTTTGCATGCCTGGTAATTTTTGATTAGATACATGATGTTATGAATTTTACCTTGTTGGATGTTGGAGTTTTTCTTTTCCTATATCTATTCTTCAGCTTTTTCCCCTGGAACACAGTTAAGTTATTTGAGATTAGTTTGATCTTTTCAGATCTTGATTTTAATGTTTATTGTACAAGATACTAGGGACAAATATCTCTAAAAAGGAGATGTGCTCAGTTTAGAGACATATTTTTCCCCAATCTGAGGCAAGACTCAGGAGGTTTTGCATTCGGCTGGTGGACACATGCACTATTCCTGACCCCGTGGAAGCACTGGACATCTCTGCCTCTAACATTTTGTGTGATTCTTTCTCTAGCTCTGATAGTTTATTTATTTATTTGCCACGCTCTGTACTCAGCTGAATACTTGTATCCTTTATTGCTCATCTAGCGTTTTGTAAGCCATTATGTCATTTTTTATTGTTTTGTGGCTGTTTCAGGTGGAGGATGAATCCAGTCCTTGTTCCTCTGTTTTATCAGTAAACACGAAATACGTTGAGTAACTGACCAACAAACGTTTGTTCTACTTTTCATATTGTCTCACACGTTATCACACAAATACAGTGTGACTATGTTTCTGAACTTAATTCAAAATTGTTTTTATTTAGTTAAATTACCTCATATATGTTTATATTTATAACGACATGACATAAACAAAAGGAGTGGAGATGAAATAATGAACTGCAAAGATTAGCTACTTAATGGGATCAAGTTAAGGAAGATAGTCCTAGGTTGGCTTTTTCATTTCTACTCTACCAGTTATTTCACTGGCATTTTGAAATAAATAGAATTACTTGTGCAAAAATATTTTATGTAATCTCTCCCAGTGTGATCTAGTTAGATAATAAAATAATCACTCTTCTGAATGACTAATCTCTATTTACGTGGGTAGAATCATGACCCATGTAATTCAACCTATTTGAGCTCAACCAACATTTGCAGGATATATTCAAGGTGGCAAGCACATAGAGATGTGGGGGAATAATGAGGCAGAACTGAGAAGTGAGCTGACAACGTGCTAAGTGCTGCAATTACCCCTAATTATGGGTTGCTGTGAAAGCACCCGGGTAGGCCACCTCACACCTCTCAGGAGAGTGTGATCGTTGTGGTAATCCTCTCTCCTTCTTCCTTGCTGGAAGAGCTTTGATATATTTATTCTATTTATTTCAGATTAATATGCCGGTATATACAATTAGGTTACATTGTTTGCATTTGTAAAGTCCGCAGAGTAGGCGGCTGTAACTTAACCCAGGAAATATGATGTTCACTTGTTTGTGCTCATTATCTGGGAACTTACCCTCCACCTCTTCCCCCTTCTTGAATTTAATTGAGTTTTTATCTCATATGAACACATCGCTGCTAACCTACAAGTTTCAACTTAGTATTGAGTCCATGGATGCTTGATTTTCCATTCCTGTGGTACTTTATTTAGGAGAGTGTTCTCCAAGTCCATCCAAGTTGTAACAAAAGATATAAAAATCTCCACCTTTTTATGGCTGAATAGTATTCCATGGTATGCCACGATTCATTAATCTATTCATACATTGAAGGGTACTTGGTTGCTTCGGCATCTTTGTGATTGTAAATTGGGCTGCTATAATCCTTTGAGGTCAAATGTCCTTACGATAGAAATGTTTTTTTTTCTTTTGAATAGATATCTAGTGATGGGATGGCAGGATCAAATGGAAGGTCTGCTCATAGTTCTTTGAAGACTCTCCATACATCTTTCCATAAAGGCTGCACTAGCTTGCAGTCCCAGCCACAGTGCATGTATGCTCCCTTCTCTGTGCACCCACACCAGCATTGCTGTGGGATCTTGTGACTTGGGCTATTTTCACTGGGGTTACATGATATCTCAAAGTGATTTTGATTTGCAATTCTCTATTAATTAGAGATGATGAGCATTTTTCATGAGTTTGTTGACCATTCTTCTGTCTTCATGAAAAAAAGATTCTGTTCTTGTCTCTTGGCCAGATTTTAGTGGGGTTGTTTTCCCTTTTTCTGCTGATTTACTAGATTTTTTTTGTAGAATCTGGCTGTTGACCCTTCGTCAGATTTGTAGCATGCAAATATCTTCTCTCACTCTGAAGGTTGTCTCTGCTTTGTTGATTGTGTCCTTAACTGTGAAGAAACGGTTTAACTTCATCAGGTCACATTTATTTATTTTTGTTGTTGCTGTGATTACCTTTGGGGTCTTCCTCATAAATTCATTGCCAAGACTGATATCATTAGGAGTTTTTCCCACTTTCTTCTAGAGTTGTTATAGTTTCATGTTGTAGGTTGAAATCTTTTATCCTGAGTCAATTTTTGTAAATGGTGAGAGGTATAGCTCCTGTTTCAGCTTTTTGCATCCGGCTACCCAGTTCTCCCAACACCAGTTATTTAATAGGGATTTTTTTCCCCAGTGTATGCTTTTTTTTGGGGGGGGGGGTTATTAAATCATAGCTGTGTACCTTAATGTGATCATGGGGCACCATACACCAGTTTCATAGACCGTTTGACACATTTTTTACTTCATCAGAGAGCAGATAGTGATGTGAGGCTGGTTTCATCTCTAGGTTCTCTGTTCTGTTCCATAGATCTGTCTCTATCTTTATGCTAATATTCACAAATCAGAAGCCTTCAGGTATGCTAACAACAGGCAAGCTGAGAATCAAAGCAAACACCCTTCACAACAGCTCCAAAGAAAATGAAATACCTTTGAATTTACTTAACAAAGGATGTGAAGGATCTCTACAGTAGAGAATCAGGAAAACCTAAGGAAAAAAATAGCTGAGGATGTTAACAAAGGGAAGAACATACCATGCTCATGGATAATAAAAATCAACATTATTAAAATGTCTGTACTGCCCAAAGCAATCTACAGATTTAATGCAGTCTCCATTAAAACACCAATGTCATACTTTGAAGAACTTGAAAAAAATTCTTCTTCATTTTGTACAGACCACAAAAAACCCTGAATAGTCCAAGAAATTCTACAAAATAACAACAAATCTGGAGGCATCACATTACTAGACTTCAGGTTATACTGTAAGTCCTCAGCAAAGAGCCTTGATTTAGCAATGGTACTCATTCACAGGAAGTGAATGTTCTTCCGTCTAAGCCACTTAGTGTACACCTGTTCTGGTCAATGAGTGGTGTAGGTATGGGCCTGTAACACACACAACCCTGGGAGAGGTTATCTAAAAGTCATCCATCTAAATGGGTCTCACGACAGGTTCGTCTCCTGATAGATGAAGATATGCAAGGAGAATCTTCCTTTCCTAGCTTAGATCATCCTCGTGTGACAAGGTAAGTGAACTGTGGCTTCCATGTTGTGATCATGAAAACACAAGCTGGAGGATGACTCTAACACACTGAGGGTGGAAACGCAGAAACAGGGCGGGCTGTTGGGTCCTTCTGACACCATAGTGCTGCTGAATTATGAACCTGAGATCCTCTTTGTTATCTCCTTATCCTTCGTTGTTGTTGTTATGTGAGATAATGACAATTTACTGTTTAAGTCGCTTGCAGTTTCTCTGTTATGTGTAGTCAAAAGATTCCAATAGATGGCTTCCCAAAGAAGTGAAGTTTATTTTGTGCCTTAAAGGACCAAGGATATTCATCTTTGGCAGTTAGCTGGGTGGAAGAGAAGGGCCACCCCAGGCAGAGGCAAGAACTTACGCAAAAGCTTAGAAACACAAAGTAGTATAAAGTGTTTAAGAAAGATCAAGCTGTTTTGTACTGGATTGTTATTCCTGTAATTCAGGTTTCCTCACTTGGATAGTCTGTCTTTGTACATAATAGATAATACGATCATTATTTGTTGTTGCCTGACTGCTTTTATGTTTGCCTTAATTATATTAAATTCAGTCCAAGAATTCTCTATGGAGTATCGATGACACAACAGGTACATACGGCTGAATGGGTGTTAATATGCATCACAACCTCAACTCTCTACGAATGTGCTAAAAGCTAAAACAATGTTTCCAAGACTCTCTTAAGAGGGTTGCTATGGACTGTGGATTTGTGTCCCCTCAAAATTCATATATTGAAACCATAATTCCCAATGGGATGGTATTTGAAGATGAGGCATTGGGAGGTAATTAGGTCCTGAGGATGAGAGATACATAGTCCATCTTGGCCTCCACTCTCATTGCCGCTCAAGGAAATCAAGAAGAGGGCCCTTCATTAATGTACACGGCTATGATTTAATAATAAATAAATTTTTAAAAAAGTGAAATAAGCAAAAAAAAAAAAAAAAAAAAAAGCTGAAGTAAGCTTTAGTTCCCAGGTCCCGAGAATTAAATTTGTACAGATTCCTAAGAGCTGAGTTACTGTGGGGGGTACTTTGTAGGTGTGTCCTTGGGGCTTCTGGGCATAATGTAAAATTAATTTAGTGGGAAGCAGGGAAGGAGGACAATCCACATGGTAACTAAGGGTATTGCCTTGTGGAATATTTGTTTCAGTTACACATGTAGTGTACTGGGGTGTGGTATAAAATGTATTTCTTCCTGTGCATCACAGCCAAAGTTTGAAAGCCACGCTTTGCAGCAGGGGTTTCTGAGAGGACCGCACCTTGAGCTTATCTCCTTGTCCTCCAGCTCTACTCTGGGAGAGCCATCTGAGCTTTGATGATATTAAATAACTGTCATATCTTTTTATGTGTGATGTGGAAATTTTATGTTTTTAATATAGTCTTGCTATTTGCAGACAAAATTGTACATCTAGGATTTGTGTCAAAATACACTTGATCTTAGCCAAAAGGCCGACAAAAAAAAAAAAAAAAAAAAAAAAAAAAAACAATAAAATAAAAGAAGAGGGCCATTACTAGACCCTGACCATGCTGGCATCCTGATCTCAGACCTCGAGCCACCAGACTATGAGAAATAAATGTTTATTGTTTAAGTCACCCAGTCTATGATATCCTTACAAGAGCAGCTGGAACTAACACAAGGGTTATAAATAATTTTCTAACAATTAAGTGAGTTATTTTTTATATTTGAGGGGAGATAAGGATCTATTAATAATTTTATTCTTCTGCATGTGGATATCTAATTTTTCCAATATCATTTATTAAAGATACTGTCCTTTCCCTTTGTATATTCTTGACGCCTTTGTCAAAAATCAATCGCCTGTAAATGTGTGGGCTTATTTCTAGGCTCGCTATCTTGTTCCATGAGTGAATGTGTCTATTTTTAAGACAGCACCATGATGTTTTGATTATTATAGGTTTGCAATATATTTTGCAATCAAGAAGTGTGATGCTTCCACCTTGTTCTTTTTACTCAAGATTGCATTAGCTATTTGGGGGCTTTGTAGTTTCATAAGAATTTTAGGATTGTTTTTTCCATATCTGTTTTTTCCATATCTTTAGATTCGATGTAAAGAATGACATTGAAATTTTGATAGGGATAGCATTGAATCTTAGATCATCTTGGGTAATATGAATTTTTGGTTTTTCTTTTTCTTTTCTTTTTTTTTTTTTTTTTTTTTGAGACAGAGTGTCTCTCTGTTACCCTGGGTTAGAGAGAATGCTGTGGTGTCATACCTCACTGCAACCTCAAATTCTTGAGCTAAAGCAATTCTGTTGCCTCAGCCTCCAAAGTAGCTGGGACTATAAGCACCTGCCACAGGTGTTAAAAATGCCCAGCTATTTTTAGAGATGGGGTATAGAGTATGCCAAGAGCCCGCCAACCTCTGAGCAAGATGATTTGCAGCGGGGACGGACCCTCAGGCAATTCGTCTGCAGGTGCTTCTTGCGGAGAAAGCGCCCAAGTCCATGGCGATCCTTAGGCACGCAATCATTATCTAATACTCCCCTCACCTGTTTTATACTGTCTCAATAAAAGGCTACTGCGGAGGTTGCTCGGGGCTATCCTGCAAATAAGATTAGCCCACCTCCTACAAGCATGTACTTCTAATCCATGTCCCGCCTGGTTCCTTTCTGTGGAGATTGAGTCCAGGGCCATAGGGGCTACTAGGGGCTGCGACAATGGGTGTCTTTCTCTTGCTTAGGTTCATCTAATAAAGTTCATGTGCAATTTAAATAGTTGTAATGGCCACAGCCTCCCAAATAGCTGGGAACCCGGGTTGCTGTGAGCTAGGCTGACGCCATGGTGCTCTAACTAGGGCAACAGAATGAGACTCTGTCTAAAAAAAGAGAGAAGAGCAAAAATGCAAAAAGAGAAGGAGAGAATTCTGTTATTGTCAACAAAATTAAGGAACCTGGAGGATTATGCTAAGTGAAATAAGCCAGGTACAGAAAGACAGACATGGCAAGACCTCACTTATATGTAGAATCTGAAAGAGCTGAACTCATAACAGTATAGAGTAGAATGGTAGGGTATGAGAGAGTTGGGGAGAAGTTGGTCAAAGACAGTTTGAATGAGGCAGGAAGAGTCAGTTATAGATCTATCACACATCAAAGTGACTCTAGTTAATAATAATATATGGCATATCTCAAAATTACTTAAAGGATGTATTTTAAATGTTCTTACCACAAAGAAATAAGTATATGGGGTGATGGATATGTTAATTATATTGAGTTAATCATTCTACATGTTATGCATGTGTGATAATATAAAATTGTACCCCATAAATATATATATAATTATTATTCATCAATTGAAAAAAAAGAAAAGAGGAGTTCCAGTGAGGAAAGGCGGAAGGTGGGCACCGCGGCCTGAGTGTGAATATCTTGGAGGGACAGGGACGTGCATACAGACCCATCTCCCTACTGCATCACAGGAAAGGCAGTGTCCCCTTGGTGGCCTGCCTTGGTGTTGTGGTAGGAGGTAACCCAGAGGCTCATCCTGAAGTCTGTTTTTCAGAGTTTCCAATGATTTTTCAAGCCATGCGTACTCCTTATTCAATTCACTTTGCGGAAACCATCTGAAGTGGGTCCCAAGAATGCATTTGGGAGCTCTGGCTGACAGAACCCGTGAGACCCAGCTCCAGTGCTCCGAGACCTTGAGGACAAGTGGAGCAGATCACAACCTCTTTGCCCTGGGATTCCAGGTTATGATCTGTAATAGTAATGAATGCTTTTTGAAGCACTTTGCTTTTGTCAGATGTCTAGGGCTTCTGGAACACACAAGATAACATGGTAAAGGAAAACCTTTGGCAGAACAGAAACAATACCAGATAAAAATCTAGACCTACACAAATTTTTAATGCTCTTAAGAGCGTTAAGATATGGAAGGTTTTTTCTTTTTTTGTTATTATTGTTTTATGTTCTTTTGACAGATGAGGAAAGAAGTTAAACAAGACAGAAGTAAGGCAGCGATCACTGAGCCTAGAATTCAAGTCTTTGCATTTCTGAACAGTAGTCTTAAGGTCATGGCTTTCCTCCCTGAGAGGCTGACCCAGCTGTGTAAGGCTCTGTGCCCATTATTCCTCCCTGGAACCTCCTTGTCTCCTTCCAACAGATGTTTAGTGGAAAACCATCAGCCCAATGTCAGACATTACTCTAACTTCCTTCATGACCTTCCCAAAGACCATTTCATGGCTCTGTAAGTGTAGGGGAAACACTTATACTGACAAAGAAAAATGGAAAGTTGCTCCCCAGGCTCAAATTCCTGATGTGTGTTTGGAGAGGATACACGAAAGCTGTGGGGAAAACCTTTCAAAATGCACACTGTCCTAAGGCAACTCTTCAAGGCAAAAAGGCCTCCCTTTTTCATATTGGGTTTTGCTTCTTTGACAAAGATATATTCAATGCTTTCCTTGCCATTGCTAGAGGTGCTAAAGATACCATAATAAATGTCGACAATCAGAAAAAGATGTGAACTATGTGAAATGAGAGTACATAGGTGTGGACAATCTGAATCTATCCAGTGTGAGGCTCTTCTGACTAAGCACACACACCTGTTCTGACCACGGGACTGGCACAGAATGGGAAGCTGCAAGGCAAAGGCTCTGCTTACTCCACTCAGCCTTTCCTATTGACAGAGATGGTCAGGAGACGGGCAACGGATGTCCCCTGCTCTTTTATGCTTCTCTACTTTCAACCACTTCGTTTTTGTTGTTTTTGTTTGCCTCTCTAGGTATCAGATTCACGCCAGATAAATGAGGCTGGACCGTTGCTCAGGATCGGTGAGGAAATGGCTGCATTCCACTGTGATGGATGGATGTAAATAAGAGAAATCAAGGCACTGCAATCGGGGTGCACAAGTTAACTGTACGACTATGGGTCTCTTTGTCTTCTGACTTTGATAAAAGGAATATTTTAGCAGTGGCGGGGTTGAAAAAGGAAGGGTAGAAAGAGCTGATGTATGTATCTGAAGGCTCACCATGTACCAGGTGCTGCGTTAAGTATGCATTTTCTCATTGAATTTCACAACAGCTTCTGAGTTAGTTGCTATTCTTACTACTATTAGATTATGTGTGGAGAAAGAGTTTCAGCAGTTTATGAGAGCTGGAACCACGGAGGGGGAGTTTGGCAGGAGACATAGAAAGGAGACAGACCCTGCCTGGGCATCAAAACAGAGGAGGAAAGGAAACAAACATCATTCTTTTCTCCTGCCTCTCATCTCCAGCTAAGGCCTCGTCATGGCCAAATTCATTAGAGGGGGCAAAAGAACCTCAGTGACACAGTCCATGGGGTAACTTTCCCCATGAAGCATGCTCAAAGGCAGGATGGGAAACAGACCCACAAATAAAATACGCAATGTAGTTATAAACATGGAATCAGAGAGGCTGCATGTTCGTGGTGAGACTCCGCTTAGTTCCCAAAGGAAACAATGCTCAATTTCCGAACACTCAATTGGGATAAATTAGCCGTGGATTTCCATAACCAGACAGATCCTGCACATCCACATCCACTCCCACTCTGATCTCCTTTTGGTCACAGGAAACACCTTCCCAAAGCAGTTGTAGAGTTGTCTCTTTCATGTCTGCGTAGACTTGACCACATCAGATATGAGCCAAGGTAAAGATGCTCCCTTAGACGTTTGCCACCTGGAATATAAATATTTCTCCCTCGGAACCAACTTTCTCTCCCAGCCATAAATTCTGATTTCTTTCCCCATGTGCTTGGGTCAAACAGGCAGGATTTACTTCTCATACGGCCGGGGTGAAAGGTAGGACCAGACTCAGTTATGGCCATTAAATCTGTCCACTCAGAAATGGGGGGAAACCCCGTTGGAGTACTTTTTATGTTCTCTTATCCTTTCCAGTTATTTTCACCGTGGCTGGCAAGGAACAAGAATTTGAAATCAGGACAATGGAGCACCTTCAGTGTCAGCTGACTATTGAGTAGATCTGAGCACCCAGAGCCTCCAGATTGCAGGGAGTAACACTGGTCACTCCTCTGACACAGCCCCAGTCCCGGGAGAAAGCCTTCTCTCATCATGGGCTCCCCCTCTTCTGAATTCTTCACCCTTTCAGGCATTTTCCTGAGCTTAGTCACAGAGACTTGTCTGTATTAAGGCAGTTTGTAGGGGGCTACTTCACGAGATTAGCCAGCTGCCTCTCATTGTGTTTAATATTGTGGTTATTCACCACTGAAAAGAAGCTTCCCTATTCGATGAATCATAGCATAACTAATGGAGAACAAAACCAATCAATTTATCCAATTTTCATGTTTAATTTTATCTCAACTACACATTCACAAGTGGAAGATAAAATAGACAAAATATAGATTGATATATATTCTTTCTTAGTATATGTGAAATATGTTTGCAATACCTGTCTAAATCCATAATTCATAGTATTAATGAATATATTTAAAAAGTGCAAAAAATAAAAGGCATCATTTGAAGGAACCGTATTGAGAATTTTTTCTCAAAAGACCATCTAATAGAATAGAATAGGCCACAGAATTCCATCAGCTGAGTGAGTTGAGAGTTGGCCTCCTTCCTCTCTGAATGGGGTTTAGATACTGTTTGATTGACTACCTGTCCTGTGCAGGGAAGATGCTATTAGATTTCGCTCTAAAGATATGCTCCTGCTTTATCACAAATCCCTAGGTTCACTTTTTACTATGACTTCTAGAGCAGAAGTGGAGTGTCACTTTCAAGTCTGATGGCTTTTCTGTGTGGATGTAATGGAACAAGGAGGAAAAGCCAGATCTCACTCTGTGTCCACCGTTGGCTCGTTTGTGGATGACAAAATTAAATGGCAGTGGGGAAGAATTCATTGAGTTGTTATCTAAAAAATCCTCCTGGGCCAAGGAAGGAAGAATCACTGGCACCGACATTTTATCTTTTATTTCAGGTCTTTACTGGGCCTTTTCCCGATGACTACGGCTTTGCTCTGCCAGCCGGGTTTGCCCTGGGACATTGTGAATCGTGCTGCATATTTGTTTCAGGGTGAGTTATTCATTCATTGGCCACACCCTCAGCGATGGTGGTAAGTACATCTGGGGTATTTTGACATGATCTCAAAACAATCCAGTCTCTCTGTGCTACAGAGGGGAATGCTACAAAGGTGGGGCGAAGTGTCACAATCAGCCCCTGGAGGCTTCCCCCCCCCCCTTTTTTTTTTGAAGTAGCTCCCTTGTAAGCAGGAAACTAGTTTCATTAAGAAGAGCTATCTTTTCTCAGGAAAATTGCCTAAGAAATATGTTTTATCGATTTTCATACTAAAAATTGAGAGTCTGGAGCAAAAGACAATTAGGCTGAATCAGACCCTTGAAGATGACAAGCTATCGCTCCGTTATGCTCCTGATTCCTTAGTGCGATTTGCAGAACAAGAATGTCCACGTCTGTACCGTTTCTGAGCTCAGGCATTTGGAGGGTCTACACATAACTATGTTGAGCACAGTTGCTTATATTAACAAATAATTCCTCTAATTCCAATTATTAGAGTAATTGGGTTGCAATAAGGTTCACCTAGATAATCTTAGCATTTATGTCAAACTGACCATTAACTAGTGACTTGAGGACTCTGTAATCAGTTTTTATGGCAACTAAGAAAAATACAAGCCAAGCCGTGACAGGTCCAGCTGGGCCTTCTAAGCACTGTGGGGACGTGCTGCTACACACACCCAGCTGACCGGCGGCACCAAGGTCGGCAGTTGTCTATATTAACCCTACTCAAGTTCAGAGATTTACATGGTTTCCTTCAAAAAATCATTAGAACTACTAGTTCTTGCTTCATTGCATGAATGCTTACTCAAGTCATTTTCACATTAGCTATATTTCTTTTGCTTTTCAATCCATCAAGACAGGTTTTCGACATTCAAATTTCTCCCAAAGTGTTCTCAAATGGGTTTCATTTGTATTCAGCTTCTCAAAATTCAGAATAAAATGTATTTGCATCATTAATATCCTTTTCCAAAAATGCATTTCAGTGCATTTTGAATCATCGTTCATTTCCCCTCTAGTATGGGTGGAAGCCTTCTGTATTTAGGTTGTAACATAGGGCCAATAAAATCAATGTTAGAATATACTGCCACAGCTGTTCAAAACATCACCGCCACTGTCAGCAATAATCAAACCATTTTCTGTGTCCAACACAGGAGTAAAAACTTTCCCAGTAAAGTGAATCTGTTTTTTAACGCATATGAGCATACTCAAAAACTAAATTTTGTATGCTATTAAAAAACCAAATATACTATCAGAATGAGTTCATGTTCAAGTCCTGTCTTTCTGCAAGATGGCCTGTGGCTAATCTTACCAATGAGCATGAGTGAGAACCCTGCAATCTTCTCATGTATAATACTAAGTTTGGTTGTATTAACATTGTGTTTGTGTTTTTTTCTTTTTTTTTTTTTTGAGGAGACAAGGCATCATATGGAACTGTATTTTCAGGTTGTATCATTTATTCTATTTCTATTTCTATTCTTTTCAAAGTATAATATAACATCATGAGAACCAAATTCTCTGTTTCTGCTCCAGCACTAATAATATTTCATTTGAAATATAGGACAGCTTTTTCTGTCTCTTGGGAACAATGTGGACCATATATTATAAACTACTTAGTGGTTCTGGAAGGATTAATGCTTCTTTCTAGTTCTGCTGTGTAATATAGGTTCCCTCCCTTGTGAAGGGGTAACATGGGGTGAAAAACAAAAAAGCATTAAAGCAGTGACATGGAAACTTCTTCGCGTTCTCTTCTTTAGCATCCTACAACCTCAACGTCTCTCAGAAATTGAATATCTGTCAGTATTTTGACAACTAAGAACATATTTGATTCTCAAACCTTTGATATTTTAATATCATTCTTATCAGATTCTCAACTTCCCTCCCTAAATAAGCTCACCACCCTCTACAAACATACCAAGCCTGAGGCTGATCCAAGAGGCTTCTAAATTTTTACCAATATCCTTTTTTTTTTTTTTTTTTTTTGAGACAGAGCCTCAAGCTATCGCCATGGATAGAATGCTGTCCTGGGTAGAATGCTGTGGTATCACAGCTCACAGCAACCTCCAACTCCTGGGCTCAAGCAATTCTCCTGCCCTCGTCTCCCAAGTAGCTGGGACTACAGGCGCCCTCCACAATGCCCGGCTACTTTTTGGTTGCAGCCGTCATTGTTTGGTGGGCCCCAGTTGGATTCTCATTGTTTGGTGGGCCCTGGCTGGATTCAAACCCGCCAGCTCAGGTGTATGTGGCTGGCGCCTTAGCCGCTCGAGCCACAGGCACCGAGCCCAATATACTGTTAATGTTTTAATAAAGGCATGAACATGTTGCCCAAACCCCCACAAATGTGAAGAAAAGGCTTGAATTCCTAACAAGGTCAAATCATAGAATTTCCTGTTAATGATCAGAGATTGCCAGAGTGATGTTTATTTGTGCTACCTCCGATCTGGCACAAACCTTATCACTAAGTAAGATAAACTTAGAACTTTTAATAGGGGTTCTCACCTGCAAAGTTGTCTTGCCTTGGGGATAAGAAAAGTTCTACTGAAAATTGCCTGGAAGAAGGACAATACATCTATTCTAAGCGGTGCCTTCTCTGAATTTGTTGTCTTTTGTTTGTGATTATGTAATTTTCAGAGTGACAGAAGCAATGATGACTTCCCTAAAGCTGATTAACTTTCACGAGAACGTGGGATGATGGTTGCTTCCAAGGAGAATGCAGGAGTTAGAAGCTTGTTATGTTCTAAAGTTATGTTCTTGCTAACCTTCTGGTGGGGCAGCACAGTCAAGGGACAAACAGGGAGGGGAGGGACAATCCTTGATTTAATCAAGTCACTGATTTTTGACATGACAAACCAGGCTGACTTGGTAAAGCTATTTGAGTACATCAGCAGTGGTTTCCAGAAAGTATTATTACCACAGATGTTACTGCCAGATAATCAAAAGAACACATCTAATTTGGGGATATGGAGTACTTGTTTCTGCGGCTGATTCTATCATTTGAAGCTTTCAAAGCTGAAGGCTTTCATGATTAAGCACATATTATTCTCCTGGAAGATATTTCTTTTTTGGCAGATAAGATAATGGAACAGATCCACTGTTTGTCAAGAGGAGTTACTATGTCATTAAAAAGCCTTTAACACAATGTTTTTCTCTTCTCCATGCTGGTTGAAAAGATTTGAATGCAAAAGCACAGATATAACAATAACAGTACAAAACCTAAATTGTCCATGGAAAAGCTTAAACCAACTTAAAATTTTCCATTTGCCAAATGCTCTTCAGGCAATTTAAATGTAATTCAAAACAGGCACTCAGTAGCCACAGATGTGTGTTGCCTCAAAATGTTCTTTGTCTTGGTTGCGTACATCCGATTTTCTTCTAAAGGTGGTTTTTAAAAATTACCTCCATTACCACGGGAGAAAAAAAGTACCCAAATGCAATTACAACATTTATACAATTAAAATCTTTGTTCCCCCTTATTAACCCTGGAAAAGTATTATCGTGTACTGTTTGACATTTGATAACAATTCCAGCAGGGCCTTTTGTGATGTCACGTGGCTGATTCAGAATCTAGAGTTCTGAATTCAAGGAAATGATCCGAACCAGTACTCACTTTAGCAACAGACACGGAGGAGCTTCTATTTTTATTCATCTGTACTGAGGCCACCACAATACTTTGCGTGTACTAGAGGCCAACAAGTAGCCCCAAATATTTTGCAGAAGATAGTGTAGCTAGGAACCACCCCAGGATATCTGTTCCCGTAATACCGCTCGTAGGGGTCGTGATGCTCCTGAGGAGTTTATAGTTCAGGAGACCCAGAACAGAGATATCCGGGCTCCTCGTTCTAGGTTCCTGGTTGTCATTAACAGAACACGCTGCTCTGAGACCTTTGCTCACCTTCTCTCATCAGGGCCCACACAGGTTCTATGTGTTAGGGAACTCCCTAACCTGAGTTCTCCCCCAGAAAAGTCAACTGGAAGTGGGTGCTGCTCCACACAGAGAAGGGTCTAGAAAGGGAACTTGCTCCTTGGGGAGGGTTCTCTCCTGCAGCTTCTGGGTCCCCAGGAGATACCCCTGAACTCCTGAGGACTCCACTTGATATTCCTGCGCCCTGCCTGGGAGGGTGGGGTGGAAAGCCTGCATTTTGATTCAGGCTACTGGCCCGAGTGCTCGTTCCTCCTTCAACTGGTGTGTGTAACTTCCCTAAGCCTCAGCCTCTCATGAATGGAATATGATTAACGGTGCCCATCTCAGAGGGCTGTGAGAATTCAATGAGATTTACTTAACAGTGCTCAGCCTGGCTCCTGCCACACAGTAGGGCTCAGGAAATGGTAGCGGGTCACAGCAGCAGCAGCACTATCCACGGTGGCCTTGGCCATTCTCTCAGCTCAGCAAGGGGGTATCTGACATTGGGGAGTTCGGCTATGAAAAATGTTTAGCAAAATAGCCTTGAAGTATAACAGTACATGATTTCTCGACTTTCATGCTGGTACACTGTGGACTCAATTTGATTTGTCAAGGCCAAATGTGGGCCAAAAATCATCAAGTGCCACCTTACAACTCTTGGGTGGCCCCCAATCTCTCTCTTAGGCCCGTCTCACATCAGGTAATGGGAAGTTAATGGACAAAGCAGCGGGATTGCAGCCCATTCTATTCCTATGAGACCCCCTTGCAATCTTTCTATAAATAGGTTAATGGCAGACCTGGCAAACTGCAGAGTGGTGTGCAGGATGCCCAGGTGGTACTGCTTATGGTAAGCAGGCTTGGAATCTACGGCTAAGTGGGGCACACGTCCTAGAACACATCACGTGTGCATGCTATTGCCTCTTTGAGTAGAAGAATGAAACATTTCACGCCTGAGGTAGCTCTTTTCTGTACAAGTGATGAGAAGTGCATACGTACCTTACAGATCACACACACTAACATGGCCAGAGCGTGTCCACAGGAGCCGGGGCAGAAAGGCCTCAGAGCGCTGCACTGAGGGTCACAGACCCCCTTTGCCTCCCTGGTGGCTCACGGTGGCCTGTGTCCTGACATTATTAGGGAGGGGTGTATCTTCTCTGCATCTTTATTGACAACCTGAGCCTGTGCTCTGGCAGGTAGCAAGGTGAGTGTTGTGGACAATTCCATTCTGAAATTACTTTGAACTTTACAAAGGAGGGACGGAGCTGGGTATGTAGAAATGGTCCCCCAAGTATTTGTTAAGTGATGGATAAACAAATAAGGGAGAAACAGACGAATGGGTGAGCTAATTGTTCCTATCATCATCTGCAGGTCGCCAGGAGACATTCAAAGTAAAGGATTCCAGGCATCTTCCTTGGCTGAAAGGGAGAAAAGAAGCTGATTGGAGGCTCCTGGAATTGTTCACATGTAGAACTCTACATGTTGCAAGGTTTTGTGTGGATTTTTTTCTTTCTTTTATTAGGAAATTTAAGTCAAAGAATGATTTTGTCTGATTATACAATACTTCAGCCTGAACCTGTGGGACATTTGCTAATTGGGCTGACTATAATTAACTTTAAAAACACATCGTATTGAACAAAACAGCTCATAGGCAGGAGCCAATGCAGTGGCTCATGCTTATGACCCTATCACTCTGGGAGGCACAGGCAGGAGGATTCCTTGAGGTCAGCAGTTTAAACCAGCCTTAGCAAGAGCAAGACACACCTCATCTCTACAAAAAATAAAGGAAGAAGAAATAGCTGGACATGGTGGTGCATGCCTGTAGTCGCAGCCACTCAGGATGTTGAGGCAAGAGGATGGCTAGAACCCAGGAGTTTGAGGTTGCAGTGAGCTGTGATGATGCCACTGAACTCTAGGGTGAAAGAGTGAGACTCTGTCTCAAAAAACAAAACAAAAACCCCCCAGCTTACTGCAGTGATAAACAGAGCTCTTCCAGGAAATTGTAGGACTTATCCTTAGACATGGTATATATGTATCAAAATATCACATGTACCCCATAAATATGTACAGTTATGGTGTCTGAATTTATAAAAAAAATAGGACTTAATAAAGCATGAATCAGCCAAGACCTACTGAATATATTTTTAAATTATAGATTTCTGGTAGTACATAATAAGCCAAATCTTTATACACCAAGATTCTTTCTTAGCTCAATGAGATTCTCTACTCTATGCAAACCAAGGCCGGTGTCAGCCAAT
Source organism: Loris lydekkerianus (assembly GCA_963574355.1). NCBI lineage: Eukaryota > Metazoa > Chordata > Mammalia > Primates > Lorisidae > Loris > Loris lydekkerianus. The sequence goes on from CAUYPK010050545.1 coordinate 27,256, forward strand.
GGGATCCTGTTGGTCTTAATGGCAGAGACTTACAGCAACATAGAACTTCTGTCCTGCAGGAGCTTCGCCAAGCCCTGTGCACTTTGCACTTGAAAGCACAGGACATGCACGGTATCTGTAAGCTTTCAGGCTGCAAAAGAAAGAGGTATCAACCACAGACCTCATGGAGGATGTGTTCAAGGTTCAGAATGCTATATTTGGCACAAGGAAACTGGAGCTAAAATGGTAAATTTCTACATCAATTTGACTTAAGTAAAGCAATTGAAAAGCCCCAAACAAGAAAACTCCATCAGCTGTAAATTCTGTTCCCTCCTGTTTGGTTCACCATTGTGTTCTGGTCAAGTTGTATGGCACAGTGCTTGCTATGTATTTTTTTTTTTTTTTTTTTAATTTCAGATTAGTATGAGGGTATGCATGTTTATATTTATGTTGTTTTTCATTTCTAAGGTAAAGTTCAAATTGTACTTGAGCCCTTCACCCAGGGGCCATGCTGCATACCCTCACACTGTGCACATTAGGTGAGATCCTGCTAATCACTCTCCCCCTCCCCCCAATCCCCTCTCCTTTCTTCCTCCCTCCCCCCTTCCCCTATCTCTTCTCCCCTGCCCCTTCCAAGCCTGTATTTGTATTTTTTCTTTCCTGTGGGCTTGTAGTTGTTTATATATTGGTTTCATACTAGTATTGAGTACATTGGATACTTCCCCCCACCCCCCCATTCTTGAGATACTTTCCTAAGAAGAATGTGTTTCATCTCCATCCAGGCAAACACAAAAGATGTAAAGTCTCCATCTTATGGCTGAACCCCATGTTATACATTTACCAGTTTGCTAATCCATTCATGGGTTGATGGGCATTTCTTGGCAGTTGTGAATTGAGGGGCAGTAAACATTCTGGTATAAACGTCCTCGTGGTAAAATGATTTTTGTTCTTCTGGGTAGATATCTAGTAATGGGATTGCAGGATCAACTGGAAGGTTGAATTTTAGTTCTTTGAGACAGGACTTGCTACCTAGTTAGGACTCAATAAACGTTTGTTGAATGAATATATGGAACAATCAACCAGCTTATCACCTTTCTTTTATTTTATTTATTTATTTTTTATTATTAAATCATAGCTGCGTACATTGATATGATCATGGGGCATCATACACTAGCTTCATAGACCATTTGACACATTTTCATCTCAATAGTCAACATAGCCTTCCTAGCATTTTCCCAGTCACCGTGGCATGACATTTACATTTCACATTTGCTGAGTTTCACCCTTACCCTTGTAAGGTGCCCCCTAGGTGTGATTCCACCAATCCCCCTCCCTCCACCCCCTCCCCCTCCCTCTTCTCCCTTTCCCCCTTTCCCCTATTCTTAGGTTGTAACTGGGTTATAGCTTTCATGTGAAACCCCTAAATTAGTTTCATAGTAAGGCTGAGTACATTGGGTACTTTTTCTTCCTTTCTTGAGATACTTTACTAAGAAGGATATGTTCCAACTCCATCCATGTAAACATGAAAGAGGTAAAGTCTCCATCTTTCTTTAAGACGGCATAATATTCCATGGTGTACATATACCACAATTTAATTAATCCATTTGTGGATTGATGGGCACTTGGGCTTTTTCCATGACTTAGCAATTATCAATAGGGCTGCGATAAACATTCTGGTACAAATATCTTTGTTAAGGTGTGATTTTTGGTCTTCTGGGTATATGCCCAGCAGGGAAATTACCGGATTGAATGGCAGATCAATTTTCAGATCTCTAAGTGTTCTCCATATATCTTTCCAACAGGAATGTATTAATTTGCATTCCCACCAGCAGTGCAGAAGTGTTCCTTTTTCTCCACATCCACGCCAACATCTCTGGTCTTGAGATTTTGTGATATAGGCTAGTCTCACTGGAGTTAAATGATATTTCAAAGTAGTTTTGATTTGCATTTCTCTGATGATTAAAGATGATGAGCATTTTTTCATATGTCTGAAGGCCATGTGCCTGTCTTCTTTAGAGAAGTTTCTCTTCAAATCCCTTGCCCAGCCTGCGATGGGATCCCTTGATTTTTTCTTGCTAATGCGTTTGAGTTCTCTGTGGATTCTGGTTATTAAACCTTTGTCAGAGATATATCCTGCAAATATCTTCTCCCATTCTGAGGGCTGTCTGCTTGCTTTA
>CAUYPK010050548.1:0-43727 GCA_963574355.1 Loris lydekkerianus
CTAGTATTTTTATAGTTTCATGTCTTAAGTTTAAATCTTTAATCCAGTGAGAGTCTATCTTAGTTAATGATGGAAAGGTGTGGGTCCAGTTTGAGTCTTCTACAGGTCGCCAGCCAGTTCACCCAGCACCATTTGTTAAATAGGGAATCCTTTCCCCACTGAATGTTTTTAAATTGGCTTGTCAAAGATCAAATAATGGTAAGTAGCTGGATTCATCTCTTGGTTCTCTACTCTGTTCCATACATCTACTTCTCTGTTTCTGTGCCAGTACCATGCTGTTTTGATCATTATCAATTTATAGTATAGTCTTAGGTCTGGTGGCGTGATTGCTCCTACTTTGTTTTTATTTCTGAGTATTGACTTGGCTATTTGAGGTGTTTTCTGATTCCATGTAAAACAAAGTATTATGACACTGGAGCTTTCTTAGGGATTGCATTAAAATTGTATATTGATGTGGGTTGTACATTTATTTTAACAGTGTTGATTCTTCCCAGCCATGAGCATGGTATGTTTTTCCATTTGTTAACATTTTCAGCTATTTCTATTCTTACAGTTTCATAGTTCTCTTTATAGGGATCTTTCCTGTCCTTTATTAGATAAACTACGAAATATTTTATTGTCTTTGGCACTACTGTGAAGGGAATAGAGTCCTTAACTGTTTTTTCAGAATGACTATCTATTATCGATATATATAAAGGCTACGATTTATGAATATTGATTTTGTAACGTGAGACACTGCTGTATTCCCTGATCACTTCTAAGAGTTTTGTAGTAGAATCCCTGGTGTTTTCCAGATATACACATATCATCTGCAAAGAGAGAAAGTTTGATCTCTCTGACCTTATATGGATACCCTTGATCGCCTTTTCTTCCCTAATTGCAGTGGCTAAAACTTCCCTTACAATGGTAAAGAACAGTGGAAACAATGGGCAGCCTTGTCTAGTTCCTGATCTGAGTGGAAATGATTTCAATTTAACTCCATTCAATATGATATTGTTTGTGGGTTTGCTGTAGATGGCCTCTTAAAGTTTTTGAAATTTTCCTTTTATACTCATTTTCTTATGTGTTCTGATTATGAAAGGATGCTGGATATTATCAAAAGCTTTTTGTGCATCAATTGAGAGAATCATATGGTCTTTGTTTTTTAATTTGTTTATGTGCTGAATTATACTTATAGATTTACGTATATTGAACCAGCCTTGAGACCCTGAGATAAAACCGACTTGTTCATGATATATACTTTGTTTGATGTGTTGCTGGATTCTGTTTGTTAGGATCTTGTTGAATATTTTTACATCTATATTCATTAGTGATATTAGTCTATAATTTTCATTTCTTGTTGGTCTTTTCCAGGTTTGGGGATCAGGGTGACATTTGCTTCATAGAATGTGTTGGGTAGTCTTCCCTCTTTTTCTACATTTTGGAACAGGTTGAGTAATATAGGTAGAATTCTGATGTGAAGCCATCTGGTCCTGGCTTTCCTTTTTAGGGAGATCTCGTGTGGTTGATGCTATTTCAGAACTTGATATTGGCATGTTCAAAATTTCCACTTGATTCTGGCTAAGTCTTGAAAGGTGATGTGCTTCCTAGTATTGGTCAATTTTCTTCAGATTTTCATATTTCTGAGAATACAGTTTCTTGTAATATTCATTAAGGAATTTTAAATTTCTGAGGAAATCTGTTGTTATTTCATCTTTGCCATTTCTGATTGATGAGATTAGAGATTTTACTCTGTTTTTCCTGGTTAGCTAAGCCAAAGGCTTATCTATTTTATTTTCAAAAAAACAACTTTTTCATTTATTGATCTGTTGTATTATTCTTTTGTTTTCAATTTCATTTAATTCTGCTCTAATTTTTGTTATTTCTTTTCTTCTACTGGGTTTGGGGTTGAAATGTTCCTCCTTTTTCAGTTGCTTGACATGTCCCATGAAGTTGTTAACTTCCTCTCTTTCCATTCTCTTGAGGGAGACTTGCAGTGCTATAAATTTCCCTCTTAGGACTGCCTTTATGGTATCCCAGATGTTCTGATAATTCGTATCTTCATTGTCATTTTGTTCCAAAAATTTGGTAATTCTCTTCTTAATCTCATCTCTGACCCAGCTATTGTTCAGCATTAGGTTATTTAACTTCCATGTTTTTGTATTTGTATGCAGATTTTTGTTGTTAGTGAGTTCAACTTTTATTCCATGGTGGTCCAAGACGATGCAAGGAATAATTTTTATTCCTTTAAATTTACTGAGGTTCGACTTGTGACCTAAGATGTGATTGATTTTGGAGTATGTTCCGTGGGCTGATGAGAAATATGTGTATTCAATTTTGTTGGGATGAAATGTTCTGTAGATGTCTGCTAAATCCACGTGTTGCATGGTTAGGTTTAAATCTAAAATTTCTTTGGTCAGCTTCTTATTGGAGCATCTATCCATCACTGCCAAAGGAGTGTTGAAATCTCCGACTATTATGGAGCTAGAGGAAATCAAGTTGTTCATGTCTGTCAGAGTTTCTCTTTTAAATTGGCGTGCATTTGCTTGGTGTGTGCCACACCTTTTGGGGACAAGACAAGATTGCAAGACGGACTTTTCCAAACAAATTCAATCAGTGTAACCTGGTTTAGGAATCTCCAACAACAACAACAAAAAGAAAACTGGCAAAGTTGTTTTAAAAAAGTAATTTGGGGTCACAATGAACAATGATCATATAAGCATATGGCTACACATGACTCTGTATATATACTGTATATGTATTTGTATATATATGCATATAAAGAAGCAGAGAGATTATTATATATAGTTTTGCCATTTAACCTTGAAGACATTGATGTCTTGAGTTTGCATTTCTAGGTGTTAGATTTTTATAAAATATAAAATAATCACGTATGTGTGCCATTTTACAAAATTTGTATATTTATATACAAATATAAATTGTGGAGATTAAATATGGTGGCTGAGTAACAGCTTCCCTGCAACTGGGCATGGCAAGTCTGGGGAGACAACACTCCAAACATCTCTGGCGGGTGGGATCTGCAAAGGCAGTCCTAAGAGGGAAATTCATAGCACTGCAAGTCTTCCTCAAGAAAATGAAAAGAGAGGAAGTTAATAACTTAATGGAACATCTGAAGCAACTGGAGAAAGAAGAACACTTCAACCCAAAACCCAGAAGAAGAAAAGAAATAACCAAAATCAGAGCAGAATTAAATGAAATTGAAAACAAAAGAACTATACAACAGATCAATAAATCCAAAAGTTGGTTTTTTGAAAAGATCAATAAAATAGATAACCCTTGGCCAACCTACCAGAAAAAAAATGAGTCAAATCTCTACTTCATCAATCAGAAATGGTAATGAGGAAATAACAACAGAAATTCAAAAAATCCTTAACGAATACTACAAGAAACTCTACTCTCAGAAATATGAAAATCTGAAAGAAATCGACCAATACCTGGAAGCACGCCACCTACCAAGACTTAGCCAGAATGAAGTGGAAATGTTAAACAGGCCCATATCAAGTTCTGAAATAGCATCAACTATACAAAATCTCTCTAAAAAGAAAATCCCAAAACAAGATGGCTTTACGTCAGAATTCTACCAACTATTTAAAGAAGAACTAGTACCTATACTACTAAACCTCTTCCAAAATATAGAAAAAGAAGGAATATTACCCAACGCATTTTACGAAGCAAACATCACCTTGATCCCCAAACCATGAAAAGACCCAACAAGAAAGAAAATTATAGACTAATATCACTAATGAATATAGATGCTAAAATACTCAATTAGATCCTAACAAACAGAATCCAACAACACATCAAAAAAATTAGACACCATGACCAAGTCGCATTTATCCCAGGGTCTCAAGGCTGGTTCAATATACATAAATCTATAAATGTAATTCAATACATAAACAAACTGAAAAATAAGAACCATATGTTTCTTTCAATTGATGCAGAAAAAGCTTTTGATAATATACAGCATCCCTTCATGATCAGAACACTTAAGAAAATTGGCATAGAAGGGACATTTCTTCAACTAATAGAGGCCATCTACAAGAAACACACAGCCAATATCATATTCAATGAAGTTAAATTGAAATCAATTCCACTCATATCAGGAACCAGGCAAGGTTGCCCATTGTCTTTGTTGCTCTTTAACATTGTAATGGAAAATTTTAGCCAATGCAATTAGGGTAGAAAAGGTGATCAAGGGTATCCACATAGAGTCAGAAGAGATTAAACTTTCAACCTTCGCAGATGATATCTTCGTATATCTGGAAAACACTAGGGATTCTACTACAAAACTTTTAGAAGTGATCAAGGAATACAGCAATGTCTCAGGCTATAAAATCAACACCCATAAATCTGTAGCCTTTACCTATACCAACAATAACCAAGCTAAACAAACAGACAAGGACTCTATTCCTTTCAGAGTAGTGCAAAGAAGATGAAATATTTGGGAGTATACCTCACAAAGGACGTGAAAGATCTCTACAAAGAGAACTATGAAACTTTACAAAAAGAAATAGCTGAAGATGTTAACAGATGGAAAAACATACCACGCTCATGGCTGGGAAGAATCAACACTGTTAAAATATCCATACTGCCCAAAGCAATAAATAATTTTAATGCAATACCTATTAAAGCTCCATTGTCATACTTTAAAGAACTTGAAAAAATAATACTTCATTTTATGTGGAATCAGAAAAAACCTTGAATAGGCAAAATATTACTCAGCAATAAAAACAAAACAGGAGGAATCACGCTACCAGACCTGAGACTGTACTATAGATCAATAGTGATCAAAACAGCATGGTACTGGCACAAAAGCAGAGAAATAGATGTCTGGAACAGAATAGAGAACCAAGAGATGGATCCAGCTACTTACCGTTATTTGATCTTTGACAAGCCAATTAAAAACTTTCAGTGGGGAAAAGATTTTCTATTTAACAAATGGTGCTGGGTAAACTGGTTGGCAACCTGTAGAAGATTGAAACTAGACCCACACCTTTCACCATTAACTAAGATAGACTCTCACTGGATAAAAGATTTAAACGTAAGACATGAAACTGTAAAAATGCTTGAAGAAAGTGCAGGGAAAACTCTTGAAGGAATCGGCCTGGGTGAATATTTTATGAGAAGGACTTTCCAGGCAATTTAAGCAGCATCCAAAATACACTACTGGAACCTGATCAAACTAAAAAGCTTCTGCACAGCCAAGAACATAGTGAGTAAAGCAAACAGACAGCCCTCAGAATGGCAGAAAATATTTGCAGGTTATACCTCTGATAAAGGTCTAATAACCAGAATCCACACAGAACTCAAATTTATTAGCAAGAAAAGAACACGCGACTCTATTTCAGGGTGGGCAAGGGACTTAAAGAGAAACTTCTCTAAAGTAGACAGATGCAAAATCTACAAACACATGAAAAAAAGCTCATCATCCTTAATCATCAGAGAAATACAAATCAAAACTACTTTGAGATATCACCTAACCCCAGTAAGGGTAGCCCACATAACAAAATCCCAAAACCAGAAATGTTGGCGTGGATGTGGAGGAAAGGGCACACTTCTACACTGCTGGTGGGAATGCTCACTAATACGTTCTTTCTGGAAGGATGTTTGGAGAGTACTTAGAGATCTAAAAATAGACGTGCCATTCAATCCTATAATTCCTTTACTAGGTTTATACCCAGAAGACCAAAAGTCACAATATAAAAAAGACATCTGTACTAGAATGTGTATTGCAGCCCAATTTATAATTGCTAAGTCATGGAAAAAGCCCAAGTGCCCATCAACCCACGAATGGACTAGCAAATTGTGGTACATGTATACCATGGAATACTATGCAGCTTTAAAGAAAGATGGAGACTTTGCCTCTTTCATGTTTACATGGATGGAGCTGGAACATCTTCTTAGCAAAATTTCTCAGGAATGGAAGAAAAGGTATCCAATGTACTCAGCCCTACTATGAAGCTAAATTATAGCTTTCACATGAATGCTATAAGACAACTATAGCATAAGACTATGAGGAAAGGGCCAGGGAACGGGAAGGGAGGGGGGAGGTTAGGGTGGAGGAAGGGTAATGAGTGGGGCCCATCTATGGTGCATCTTAGCTAAGAAAATAAAATTTTAATTAAAAAAAAACAGGAAAAAAAATAATTGTAGAGTCTCACAAAGGTGTGAAAAATAATAAAGATCTCATGTATTTTCTTCTCAAAAAAAAAAAAACACACACCAAAAAAACAAACAAAAAAATAAAAAAATATAAATTGATGTGCATTCTGGTTGGATGCATAAATGTTAATAATTAAAATATCATCATATTGAATATTATCCTTAACAAGTACGAAGTGACCAATCTTATCCTTCTTTACTTTTGTTGGTTTTTGTTTGTTTGTTTGTTTTTTGCTATTTTAGCTAGGGCTGGGTTTGAACCTGCCACCTCCAGCATATGGGGCTGGCCCAATAACCCTTTGAGCCATAGGAGCTGCCCTATGTTTGTTGGTTTAAAGCCTATTGTGTGTGAAAATAGAATCATAACACCTGCTATTTTTCTGATTACCATGTGCCTGAAATATAGACCACCATCCTTTCGCCCTAAGTCTATATTTATCTTCTAAGGTAAGATGGGACTCTTGTGTTTGGCAAATATCTGGCCTGAGTTTTTGTATCCAATCATCCAACCTTTGCCACTTTAGAGGACAGTTTAAGCTGTTCACATTAATGAAGAATATTGATAAGTCTGATAAAATTTTGTGTATCGAGTTTTTTGAAAGTCCAGTGGACATTTTTAAATCTTTCGTCACTTTGGAAGTCGGAGTTTGAACAAAAGTTTCTGAGTGAGTTTACTTTTGTGGTAGAAGATTGGGCTGGTCATTATGGAGGATAGGTCTGAGAATATCCTGAAGACCAGGTTTGGTTATGGCAAATTTCTTCAACATATGAATGTCATTAAAGTATTTAATTTCTCCATCATAAATGAAACTCAGTTTAGCTGAATACAGGATCTGGGATTAAAAGTTATTTTGTTTTAGGAGATTAAAATTCGATAACCACCCTCTTCTGGCTTGAAAAGTTTTAGCAGAGATTTCTGCAGTCATTCTAATATTCTTCCCTTTGTAGGTAATTGATTTCTTACATCTGGCTGCTTTCAGAATTTTCTCCTTCTTATTAACTTTAGTGAAGTTAATTATGATATGCCTGGGGGATGTCTTATTCAGATTCAGTCGTGCTGGGATTCTGAAATTGTCTGCTATCTGACTTTCAGAATCTCTTGGCATGTCTGGAAAAGTCTCTTTCATAATTTCATGGAGAAGGGCCTCTGTGCCTAGTGAGGGCACTTCCTCATTTTCAGGGATTCCAATGAGGCAGATATTAGCCTTCCTTTAATTATCCCAGAGCTCTCTGAGAGAATGATCAATTATTGCTCTCCTTTTCTCTTCCTCTTTGAGAGTTTGGGAACGTTCAAACACCTTGTCTTCAATGTCAAAAATCCTTTTTTCTGCTTGCTCCACTCTGTTTTGAGGAATTCTACTGTATTTTTCACATCTTTGAAGGCTGCAAATTCTTGCTTCAGTGCGTCAAAATCTTTGGTGATTTTGTCTTTAAATTCGTTAAATTCTTGAGACAACTTTTGAATTGCTCCTTGAATTTCTAATTTCAAATTTTTCTCCCTTCTATTAATCTTGTTTGCAATCCAAATTCTGAATTCAATTTCTGACATCTAGGCCAGCTCTTTTTGAATGAGATCTTCAGTTACATCTGCCATATCTTTCCTTGTGGGGGGTTGATCTATTCTGGTTATTCATGTTACCAGTGTTTTTCTGCTGATTCCACCCCATCCTTATTTTACACCATTTGATTTTCCTTCTGGAGCTTTGTCAAGAACCCATACAGTTCTATGGCTTGAGAAACTGGGAACCTGTTTGGTATGGTGGGGCTAAGTGTTTCTGTCTTGTTTTCAGCTGATCTCAGTCCAACCCTAGTGAAACTGTTCCTTTGGGTTGAAATATCAGCTGTGGAGAAATACCTGCAATTAAGTCACCCCCCCCTCCCCGCACAGGCAACAATTAGAAAAGGAAAATCAAACCTTCCTACAACCACACACCTAAGGCACCACTTGAATAATACTCAGGCAATTGGCTCAGTTCAAAAGCTCCAAATCAATTGTCTCAGTCAGCACCTGTCTCAGGTGGGAGAGTCTAAAAGATCTCTGACAACTGGATCGCAGTGATATGGTGACAACTCACATATAACTTGCTCTAGTGCTCTGTGAAGTTAAAATTACCCACCCCCAGCAAATAGATTATTTTGGGAAGTTTTATGCCTCCTTCCCCACCTTGCACCACTGTCATACTCAGTCACTGATAACCCCACAGGGTTGTGACCCAGTTGCCTCCAATGAGCAGATACTCCAGGGGTTTGCACCTGCCTGAATCATAAGGAGATCTATGTCTGCTCAGCCAGGCCACTGCTCTCTGCCTCTATCCAGCAGGGGAAGGTGAGGCCTGACAACCACAGGAGGCTGGGGCTGTTCAGTCAGTTCCAGCCCCACCCCTGATTGATGTTACTGACAGAACAGAACAGTTTTGGGGGGATTTGTTTCTGTCCCTGCTAAATTCCCCTGCAGAAGAGAAGCTGTTTTGAGTTCCCAGAGCCTGTGCCTCAAGCCCTGTCTTTGCTCCTGTAGGTTTGTATTTGGTTGGCTCTCAGTTCTAGCCTCCTTCTGTCCTTTGTCTATAGGCTGATGATTTCCTGAGGGCCAGGTGCATCTTAGGTGCAGTAAAGTGGTCCTATGGGTCAGCCATGCCCTGGGAATTTCCCGGCTCTGCACGTGCATTTTCTAGTCCCCGCGCTCCACCCAGGCTAGTACCACCTCAGGCACACCCTTTACTCATGGTACCTGCATTTTCATCCCAGATCTGTTCCATGGTGGTTGCCACTTGAGAAGATGCCTGGCCTCCTCTAGTTGCCCAAGGAGACAGGGGGGTGGCTTCATAATATCCGGGAGTGAGCCCTATTGTTGCCAAAAATGGCTGCTGCTCTGCCCCTTGATGCACTGCCACTCTGTTGTGGTTCCCTCTCAGCCGACCATCCTCTCCTCACTCCCGTGCCACAGAATCAGCACTGACCAGCTACAGTCTAGGCTCTCGCCCTGGTCCCAGCTCTGCAGCACTAACTTTTGCTTTTGGAGAGCTCAGTGTCTCCCCAGGCCATTTCTTGTGTACTAACGAATCCATCAAATGTATTACATTTTCCATTTCTGTTATAGTATTTTTGATATTAGGCATTACTTTTTTTCTTTCTTAGAATTCTCAACTTTTATTTATATTTCCATCTGTTGTTGCCAGTTGTCTACTTCTTCCATCAGACCTTATAGCATATTGATTGTAGATATTTTACAGTTCCAGAGATTAAATTCCAGCATTATTGCTGAACATGGCTCTAGTTGTTAATACTTTTTTGTCCTTTCAAACTGTATTTTTTGTATTTTAGTATGCCTTGTAATTTTTTTTTTTTTTTTTTTTTTTTTTTTGTGATAGTTAAACATGAGGTATTGGATAAAGGAAAGGCCTTTAATAATGTAGGATAAGGAGAAGCGTTTTATATACCTGTGACTTATTTTCAGACTTTTTGTGAGCCTATGCCTATAAACTATAAGCTTCACAAATGTTCTCAGTTGTTTTTTAACCTTAGGTTTGACAGAATGACCAGATGGGGCTAGAGTTGAATATTTCCCTGCCCTCATATGAAAGGCTTAAAAGAGCTGGAGTTAAGTATTTGCTTTCCTCCATTTTAGGCTCTAAAAAACTTTATTAGTTTAGACTCTAATATAATAGTTTATTTGAAGTACAGGCTTTCTTAAGAAGAACAGAATTCTCTGCTATATTATGAAATGGTTACTTTCCCTTCTCCATGCCAGAAGTACTTTTTTTTTTTCCCTGTTGATTCATTGTTTCTTTTTTGTTTGTTTTCTGATTTTAACTGTGAGAATATACTTATGGTAACGTTTACAAAAGCCTTGGAACCCCTCTGTGACTGAATCTCTTGGAGTTTTTAACACTCAGACTGGTACATACTGAGCCTTTACAAATTAGTGCATTGCAGTTTAAGATTTCCTACTCTGTACTAATTCTCTCACAGGTTTCTATTTATGAGTTTTTGCTCCAGTTAAGTTGTCTTGTCTGTTGTCACTCCAATTTTAGGGGCAGCGGTTTGCCTTGCAACCTCAATGCTTTAACAGATCTAAGAAGAGATGTTGACTTTTCACTTAATTAAGATATTACTTTCTCATAGGACTCATTGGTGATTTCCAGCTCCTTACATACTATATTAGAAACCAAAGTCTCCTTTTTTTTTCTAATGTATCATTTTCCTCATTTCTAGTAACTATCCAGAGATTCAAAGTGTATCCAGAATATGTTCAGCTACTTCCATAATAATATGTCCCCTCATGGCAGATAGCTCCTGAAATAATTCAGGAGTTTGCTTACATTCACTGACATTGTCTCTTCCCCCCACCCCCATAATAGATTTTTAATATATCCTCTGGCACTTAAAGAGGTCATTACTCATCAATCAATAGCACAATTGATTAAGGACAGGTATACTTTGGAGATATTGCTGGTTTAGTTCCAGACCACTGAAATAAAGGTTTATTGCAATAAAGCAGTCATCATTTTTTTTTTGGTATCTTGTGCATATAAAAGTTAAACTATGTTGCCTTTTATTGAATATGTAATAGCATTATGCCTAAAAATACATATACTTCAATTAGAAATTACTTTATAGAAGAAAAATGCTAATGACCATCTGAGCCTTCAGCTAGTTGTGATCTTTTTCCCTGGTGGAGGATCTTGCCTCAAGGTTGATGGCTACTAAATGTTAAGGTTGGTGGTAGCTGAAAGTTTGGGAGGCAATTTCTTAAAATAAGACAGAATGAAGTTTGCCTCATAGTTTAACTCTTTCCTTCATGAAAAATTTCTCTGTAGCATAACAGCTGTTTTATAGCATTTTACCCACAGTATAAATTCTTTCAAACATGGAGTCAATCCTCTCAAACTAAGTTCCTATTTTAAATTTTTTGTTGTCATCTCAGTAGTGTCCATCACATCTTCACTGGGAGTAGATTCTATTTCAAGAAAACACTTTCATTACTTACGCAAAGAAACAATTCCTCATTCTTTCACATTTTATCATGAGATTGCAGCAATTCCATAACATCTTTAGGCTCCACATCTAATTCTAGTTCTCTTATTCTTTTTTACCACATCCGCAATTAATTCCCCCTCTGTGCTGAACCCCCACAGTCATCTATGTGGTCTGGAATGGACTTTGTCCAACCTCTTATTAATGTTAACCTGCTCCCAGGAATCATGAATGTTCTGAAACACTTTGAGAATGGCAAATTCTCTTCATAAGGTTTTCAATTTACTTTGGCCAGATTCATCAGAGGAATCACTCTAACAGCTATAAACTTATAAAATTCATTTTTTAAATAATAAGAATTTAAATTCAAAATTACTTCTTGATTCACTGGCTACAGAATGGATGTGGAGTTAGCAGACATAAAAACATCAGCATTCTTCTTTATAATGACACAAAAGCTCTTGGATACATTGTCAGTGAAGAGCAATATTTTGAAATGATTCTTTTTCTTCTGAAAAGTAGATCTCAACACTGGGCTTAAATTATTCAGCAAACTATATTGTAAGCAGGTATGCTGTTATTGTGGCTTCACGTTTCTATTTTTAGAGCATAGGCAGAGTAGATTTAATGTACTTCTTAAGGGTCTTGGGACGTTTAGAACAGTAAATGAACATTCACTTCAACTTTAAGTCACCAGCTGCATGAGCCCCTGAGAGTCAGCTTGTCCTTTTTGAAGCCAGGCATTAACTTCTCCTTTATAGCTATATAAGTTCTAGATGACACCTTCTTCCAATATAAGGCTGTTTTAGCCACTTCAAAAACCTGTTGTTTTTGTGTAGCCACCTTCATCAATGATTTTAGCTAGATCTTCTGCAAAACATGCCACAGCTTTTACATAAACACTTGCTGATTCAACTAACACTTTATGTTATGGAGATGGCATAAACCTCATGAACCAACCTCTTCTGGCTTACAGTTTTTATTGGAAAGCTTCTTTACTTCTCTAAGGGAAACTATTTCTAGTTAGATCTTCTACACAGACCACTAAAACTTTCTTCATGTCAGTAATAAGGCTGTTGTGCTTTCTTATTGTTTGTGTGTACACTTTTAATTCCCTCCAATAATTTTGCATTTACAACTTGGCTGACTGGTGCAAGAAGCTGAGTGTACAGTCTGTCTGAGCTTTTGATGTGCTTTCTTTTCTAAATTAAATTACTCCAAGTTTTTAAACTGAGAGATGTACAACTCTTCCTTTCACTTGAATATTTACAGGTCATTGTAAGTTTATTAATTGACCTAATTTTTAAATTTTATGTATTAAGGAATAGGGAGGCCTGGGGAGAGGAAAAGTGACAAGGAACTGGTGGTCTGTGGAGCAGTCAGAACACATAATACTGGTTTCTGGTGCCTAAAACAATTATAATCTTGACATCTAAGATCACTGATGATGATCAACTTAAAAATAAATAGAAGATTATAATAACACCTATAATAAGAAATCATGAAATATTATAATAATATTCAAAATATGACACATAACTACCAAATGAGCATATGCTGTGAGAATAATAGCATCAATAAACTCTCTCGATTCAGGGTTGCCACAAATTCTCAACTTGTATAAATGCAGTATCTGCAAAGTGCAATAAGGTAAAGTGCAGTAAAATGATATATGCCTGTAACAGAAAAGTTAGAGAGAAAATTGGATTAAATAGTGTACCCACATTCAAAAGAGTAACTCTTTTAGCTATGCTGTGTCTATAGCAGCATGAAGAATAAAGGTAGTTCTTAGGTTGTTACTTTCTTTGTTATGTATGTGCCTTTGCATACAACAGAATTTTCCAATTTCTTCTACCAGTAATGTCTATGTTGTTGCAGGCCCAGGATTTGCTGGTATGCTATAAAGTTATCACCCATATCTGATGTTAATATAGTCTCTTCCCCACAGGGAAACGTTTTAAGAGTTGGTGATCCTTTATATGCCCAATTCATATTATCAAAGCATATTGGATCTTAGCTACAGATGACAGAAAGCCAAAATCAAATGATCTGATGCCAGAAAAGAATGTATTGGTTCTTGTGAATGGGAAGATCACAGCAGTAGAGCTCACTTCACACAGAGACTGATGTTATAATGATACTTTTCTGATCTGGCTCTTCTTTCTTCTGTGTGCTTGTGTGCTAGCTTTGTTCTTAGCTTTTCATTTGTGTCTCTGTGATAACTGCATCAAATCCAGGTCTTCTATGCTAAACCACCAGTCCACAGGGAAAGAATGAGAGATGCTGTTTCCTGGATGCTGAAAATCCAGGATTTTCAAAAGGTCTTATTGCATAACTGGTTCTGAATAATTCTGAATAGGCCATCTGCCCACCCCTGATCCAATCACCGTTGCCCAAGGAATACAAGAGGCCAGTTAGCTAAGGCCCAGGCAATATAATCCACTCATGAATGAGGAATGAAGTCAACTCCCTTTGGATCCCTTAAAAGAGTTAGAGAAGGTGGGTAGCTCAGAGGTGAATTGAGATACAGTTAGTGGACATTAGATGAATGGATACCAGGCCACCATATCAACATGTTTTCTACTATGGAATACTAGAGTTAATTTGTGGTTATCTACATCATCTGAAGTATAATGAACAACTTAAAAATAAATTTATTTGTTTTTGATCTTTTAAATCTGTTTTTCTTTTTCTATCAAAAAATTATGATATTTATTCAGTATTTTCAATAACTGGAGCCAAAATGCTCTACTCATGATATCACAATTAATTGCTCCTACGGAGGAGATTTTGATATCTTGAGTTAGATCATAAATACAGGTGAAAAGTGATTTGTGGGAACCAGAGAGAGAAACTCTGAGAAAGAATAAAGACCCTGAAATAGACTCATGAAAATGCTCCCCTTTCACTGACCCTTATAATGACTGATATTCAAAAATAAATGTTAAATGTGATTCATAATGTGTTAGTATAATTGTTTTTTAAACACACACACACAAACACATGCATTAATTTTTCTTCATTTCCCCCTCAGATAGGCTGTTAGGCATTATAATGTTTAATGATAATTTATAAATGTTGATTTATCATGAATTTCATTAGCATTATTATTATTTTAACACAAATTAATAAATAATGAAGTTGCTCTATATAGAGATTACAAATTACAATATTGGTGAAATCAAAAGTGAAATTGACAGGACACATAGTTCATAAGAAATTACTATTATATGTTAATAATAGGTGGTATTCATAGGCAAAGACTATAGATATATTCCAAAAATCAATAATTCTGATAGAGAGGGTAAAGAATAACAATATTAAATCAAAACTTCTTATAGTCAATATCACTTGCATGTTTAATTTGTAAAATAATTTTAATTAGCCAATGAAGCCACATCTCACAAAGGAAGTCCTAAGTAGGGGTCACTAGTATTAAATAATTATTCAACATTTGCTTTTCGTATATAACTACTAAAGGTTATAGAGACCTGATTCTCACAGAAGTGTAGTTTTGAATTAACAAAATATTAATATAGAGAGTTCAGTAAAAGTACTTTAGTTCTCAGGTACTGAGTCTATATGAGGAAAAGAGGGAGATATGAATCTCTTAAGTATTATTTTTTTTCTCGTCCTACACCAAGAGGAAAAATAATGCACTACATCTCACCATGGTCTGAATGTTTACATCCCCCCCCGAAAAAAAAATTCATATGTTGAAATCTTCACCCACAACATGATGGTATAAGGAGGTAGGGCATTTGGGATATGATTAGGTCATAGAGATGCTGCCCTGGTGAATATGGTTAGTGTCTTTATAAAAGAGGCCCTTTGTTCCTTCCACCATGTTAGAGAGAGAGAGAAGGCTCCCGAGGAGAGAGTAGGCCCTCACCAGACACTAAATCTGCTAGTGGCAGATCTTGGACTGCTCAGCCTCCAGAGCTGTGAGAAATACATTTTTGTTGTTTGTAAGTTACCAGTCTATGGGGTTTTGTTATACCAGAACATATTTTTCTATAAGTATGTTTATAAGTATTTATAATTAATGTTAGGTAAAATTTCCAATGTGATTTAATATTTGAGTTCATGGTATACCACAATCTTCACCAAGATTTCAGAATGATTCTCTGGATAAATCATTAATAAGACTTTAGTTTGACCATAGAGGAAGAAGGAAAAGAAAAAGATGGCATTAGCTCTTAGGGGAAGTCCTCTATGAATAACCTAAATCCCAGAATGATATAGTGGAGTGGAGAACATGAGATTTGGCATCAGGCAGAAGCAGGACCGAATTTAAATCCTGAAACTCACTAATTGATGACTGTAAACTTTGATCAACTTGATGAATTTCACTGTGAATGAGTGTTTTGATTAACCATAATGAATTAATCATTCCAATTTAACAAGTTTGATTACAGAAAATACTTAATATAAACTTTGTGGAGAACATCTAAATTTTATTCACCTAAAATTGTTTAAAAACATATATAAATATAGAATATATATATGCATGTTTATTATATGCATGTCAATAACATATGTGTGAATAACAACTTCATTGCTCATACTGTTATACATTGTCAAGAAGAGCAATAAACTAGCATATTAAACTTTATGTATCTTTACATTTGTGATTTTTAATGTATTTTATATGTAAATACATATATGATAAATCACTAATCCTCTATTATTTGACAGGAAAAAATCATTTTACTCTCATCTACATCTCTGTAGTCTCTACTTATCTGCAATTTTATTTTCCATAATTTCAGTTACCCATGGTCAATTGTTACCCCCAAATATCAAATAGAAAATTTTAGAAATAAACATTAAATTTTAAATTGCACACTGTTTTGCACAGCATGTTGAAATCTTGTGCCATTCTGCTCCATCTTCTCCAGAACATGAATCCTTCCTCCCTTTGTCCAGAATGACTACCTGTGATGCTGCCCATTAGTCACTTACAAGCCGTCTTGGTGATCAGATTGACTGTCATGGTATCACATGCTTGCATTCAAGTAACATTTACTTTATTCAATGATAACCCCAAAGCACAAGATGGCTGGCATATTGTTATGGTTGTTCTGTTTTATTATTGCTTGTTATTGTTAATCTCTCACTGTGCCTAAATTATAAATTAAGCTTTTTCATAGGTATGTGTGTATAGGAAAAAACGCAGTATATATTACATGCATATTATCTACAGTTTCAGGCATCCACTAAGGGTCTTAGAATATATCTCATATTGAGAAGGGGAAAATACTATGTGCTTTCAAAAATTTCATGATTTTCTGCATTAAAGATTTGGAACAGAGGATTGCCAGGAAGCAACTTGCTTTACCTCAGCACCCAAGATATTATTTTCACTATGTCTAAAATATTTAATCCTGTAAGGAGAAGAGCCATGGTGGGAGAACTTTTCCTTTTAATTGCTTCTTTGATTTGTATCAGCTGCTTTAGCTTTGTTGCTGATGCCAAGGATAGTTAGAAGAGCTGGAATTTAAGAGATAACAGAATAGTGGCTTCTGTGTGGCTTACAGATGCCAAGCAAAGCCTCTTTATTGATATTCTTTTTAAAGAGTTCACTGAGGTACAGCTCACAGTCGTCTAATGGAATGGAAAACAGAAATCTCTTCGAAAATAAGATATAGAATTCAAGGTCACTCTCCCACAAACCAGTATTCCCTATATCCTCACCTTTCTGAAAACAGTAAATTGGTTATCTGGGTTTGTTCACTGCATGCTGATGGTTTCACACTTTATCACTCTCAAAAGAAAGGCATCACTAGCATATTTTAAAACAACAATTTTTCTTATTAAGAAGATTTCTTAATATCTTCAAATTTTCCCTCTATTTCTTCAATACTGAATCCTTCAGAAATGAATACATTCATGATGACCTGCTGAGACCATCAGATTACCATTGCACAAGATGCCTAAGCCAAAAAAAACTCAAATTTTAGCTCCATCTGACTTTCTAACTCAATAGGTTGGAGAAAAATACCAAGAATTTTTATATTTAGCAATTTCTTAGGTGATACAGATGCTGCTGTTCTGAGAACCACATGATTTGCATAAGTCTTAGTAAATTCATTAGCCGGTGATAATTCATTGGGGTAACATATATGGAAAATATATTCCATATATAACATATAATCATAGATATTATCATAGATAATTTATTAATCAGAACTAGAAATTCATTAGTCATTTGCATAAGGGTCTTAAAGTTTCACCATATTGAATTTATAAGGGATAGCTAAAACCATAAACTGTAAACATGAAGAATAGAATAAAACAGAAAAATCTCCATCATATCCATAACAAATCAGTTCAGTGAGCAATGATATTTTGAGATAATAAAAATATGTATGTGCTACAAAATGTAAGATTTTGTTTACTGCCTACTCCAACAGGCACTTAAGATACAAACTATGTTCAATTATTGAAAGATAAAATGTTTTCTTGAACTTCTAAGTGTTATAAACTAAGACATTATATAACTCCTTTGTTCACTTTTTGGGGGCAAGTATTTGCTGGAACTTTCTTACTGACAGTTAATATAGTGATTTTCAATTTTTGTGCCAAATATATTAATAATTAATGTGTACATTTTATATTTGCTTTAGCAAATTTTGATATAGTTATAAGTTTTACACTTTTTACAACTGAATATTTATATTGTTAGATAATTGTGAATGTTTCTCAGACTTCAGAGTACATTTTTTAAAGAGTAAATAAGAAGTAAAATGTAAATTGACTTAAAGTTACATGAGCAAAAATATAAAAAAATAAAAACACAAGGGCAATAAAAATAATTCATATTTACTGAAATACAGGAGGGCTTTATTTTATTTTTATGTATGAAAGAGCTATAGGGGAGTTAACAGTTCTTTTCTAATCCAAATAACAAAAACAATAGCAAAAATGGAATGTGATTCCTGAGAATGTTTAAATTAAGAGGAAGACAAAAAAGAAATGTTGAATGTATGATCCACAGTTACAATGTAATGTTTTGAGTCTTTTAATCCTTTCAAACTTGCCTCCCCACTGAATCTACTATTATTTAAGACTGCTCTAACAATACTGACAGTATGAAAACTATAGACCTGGAATGGAACTACATAATGTGAACAAAACAAAGTAAGGATAAAGCAGTTACCTCTCAATGTTAGTGAGTACTGCTTATGAAAACTGAAACGTCACTCTCAAAGATATAATTCATTAATTTGCAAGTAGCCTCAGGAATCCACGTTTGTCAATGATTATAATAAGAACAAATTTGGAAAACTCTATTAAAGAGGGCAGTCTCTACAAGGTTCTTTTCCATGCCTTGTTTCTTACTTGACGACAGACAATAAGTTTTGCATTCTGGATTGCACATAAAGACTGAGTGCTGATGACAAGACTTAGAGTTACGCCACACTGTTAAAAAGACCCTTTATATACAAGCGCTGTCAATACACAGCCAGAGGAAGAGAGTACACCTTGGCTTATCAAAATATTCCCCTAAAAATAAGACATTTGAAGACTTAAACAGTTGAAGGTGTCTCCTTCTCTGAAAAAATCGCCAAGATGCACAGAAGGCTTTCCTGATTTTAGTACTGAAAACAAGATGGCCCATGCGGTGCCTTAGACCTGGGCAAACCACAGCAGTCGGTAACCCTACCACTGGTTGTGATTGAATGATTTATTCTCAGCTACCTATGCAGTAGCTGAAGCAATGAACAAACAAAACTTCAATTTAGAGGGCTTTTTTTTTTTTTTTTGATTGCGTTCTAGCTCCTATTTTGCTAATATCCTTTACCTATTTTCAGAACAAGAAACAAAATATCAAACAGCCAGAAAATCCATGAGTGACATGAGGGCAAACACAACATCATATTCACCTTTCCACCCCCAGCATCTAACCCAGAGCCTGACGCTATGAGAGATATTCAGTAAAAGGAAGAGGTGAGAAGACCTTAAAATACCACTTTTCATAGGTATCAAAGAATTCATTTCTGCCTGTGAATATGCTTGGAGGTGGGTCTTCTCACTCTCCACTACTAACAAATGTGTTTTTACCAATCTTAAACTATGTTGTAGTTATATTCTCCACTTGCAAACTACATTTGTTTCTCCAAGTGGGCTTTAGAAAACAGTAGCTCTCAAATTTACCTGTCAGAAGAATTGCTAAAGTGCTAGATAGAAAATAGATCTGTTGTGAAGTTTGCTCTAGAGAAATACAGAAATTCAGATAGCATTTCTAACAGAAATGTTAAAGAAATACAGAAATGCAGGTATGGGTAGAGGAGTTCTTCCCAGCCCTTTTATTGTCTATCAACAAGGATGCCAGTAAAGTCAATTAAAATCAGGCATTTTTCAAGAGAGAAGGTTGAAGAATGCACATAAACCCTGCTGAGGTGAGCTGTGACCCCAAGGATACAAACAAAAGGTACAAAACCCATTGCCAAGTAGACAGGAGTCCCCTACCCCATGAGCACAGCTCGGAGTACTCCATACAAACAAGTGCGCAGGGTTCAAAAGTTCTCCTGTTATATCCCCCAGGAGAGACCCTCTAAAAACTGGATCTACTTTCCCTACTAGGTTGCCATGGCACTCTCCTGCCAGGCATAAAACTGTATAAAACTACATATATTCTGAGCTCCCAGCACTCCCCGTTACTCTCACTCTGCGGTTTGGAAGCCTGTCCCCCAGGAGTCCAGATTCCTGGGTATTTTCTTGAGAGGTGTGGAAAGGGCCTGGACTGCTGCTGGTCAGGGCTGATTCTGTGGCACAAGAGTAAGGAGAGGATGGTCAGCTGAGAGAACTATACTAGAGCAGCGGTGCTCAAGGCACAGAGCAGCAGCCATTTTTGGCAAGAATAGGCCTCACCACTGGATATTCTGGAGTCACCCCCCCCCCCCCCCGCCCCTGTCTCTCTGTGCAACCAGAAAAGAACAGGCATTTTCTCTGGTGGCAGCCACTGGTGGAACAGATCTGGGATGGGACTGCAGGCTCCAGGAATAAAGGGTTTACCTGAGACGGTACCAGCCTTTCCCTGCCCTCCTTTGTCTTGGCTAATGATCCCCTGAGGGCCGGGTTCATCCCAGGCTCAGTAAAGCAATCCTCTCGGTCAGCCCTGCCCTGGGAATCTGCCAGCTCTGCACGTGCATATTCTAGTCCCCATATTCCACCCAGGCTGGTACCGCCTCAGGAAAACCCTTTACTCACCAGACCCAGGTTTCCATCCCAGATCTGTTCCACCAGTGGCTGCCACCAGAGATGATGCCTGGCCTGCTCTGGTTGCCCAGAGAGACAGGGGATGTGACTCCAGAATATCCAGGGGTGAGCCCTATTGTTGCCACTGTGGCTGCTGCTCTGTGCCTCAGGGCACCACTGCTTCTATATGGTTCCCTCTCAGCTGACTGTCCTCTCCTCACTCCCATGCTACAGAATCAGCACTGACCAGCTGCAGTCCAGGCCCTGTCCACACCCCTCGAGAAATCACCCAAGAATCTGGAATCCTGGGGGACAGGCCTCCAGACCTCACAGTGAAAGTGGAAGGGAGTGTTGAGAGCTCAGAATTGCAGGTACAGAATATATACAGTTTTACACAGTTTTATGCCTGGCAGGAGAGTGCCATGGCACCCTAGTAGGGGAAGTAGGTCCAGTTTCTAGAGGGTCTCTGCTATGAAATATAATGGGAGGACTTTTAAACTCTGCTCATTTCTTTGTATGGAGTACTCCAAGCCGTTCTCATGGGGGAGGAGACTCCCATCCACTTGGCAATGGATTTTGTACCTTTTGTTTGTATCCTTGGGGTCACAGCTCTAATCCACCAGGTTACTTGCTAAATTTCTGTCCTTTAACTCTCTTTCTGGAAGGGAGCCTCTGTGGAAAGCTGGCTTCAGTCAGCCATCTTGCCTCCACCCCCCAGGAAATTATGGTTTAACATCAACCATTGGAGTTGCTGCAACTACTCATTTCTAAATCCACATTGGGCATTTCCTAATTGCATCGTTTCCTCAGCATGAGAAATTGCAATCTTGGTAAATTATCTATTTCAGTATTTCACATAATATACAAGTCAAGTATCAGAATGGCAGTTTAGAACAGCAGGTTACACATTTTCTAACTAGGATAATTTTTGACATTTTCCAGCCCCTTCCTTCACTAGCTGTTTCTAGGGATTTAGCTGCCCACTAATTGATTTAAAACCCAGCTAGGCATATTATAAATACCCTTAGCCTTTTTACTATCTTGGGCCAACAGAAAGCATCAGAATCATTATTATCAATCACAACAGGACCCATCAAATGAACAGTATCTATTACACTGACATTCTTTTTTGTGAAGAAAAGACCAAGAAGAAACAAAGACAAAGAAAATTAAAATTCATCAGCAATATCAACTGAGTTGTCAAAATAACAGCTCCTCTTATGATTGTAGGGAACCTATGATTTCATTCCAGTTGTCCGAAGGAAGTCCAAAGATTCAATCCCTTCATTGACTGAGTTCACCTCACAGACTGGGTATTTAAATTCTAACAGTTCCTGAGGCTAAGAACATTCCCAGTGTTTGACTCTATTTCACTGTGAAGTGATAGGTGGGAAGGAGATAGGAGTAAGAGATAAGTTTGACAGGGACCTTTGTAGGAGAAACTGACAGAGGCATTAACTTTGGTCAAATGATTTTAAGCAACCAATGAAGTTTTTTTAAAAGGTAGTAAATCTGCCTTTGATGTTAAGAGTATTCTTTGAAAGGCCCTCAAGTTATAACATTAGGTCTTCCAGAAAAGGACCTTAACAGAGAAGGATTTGGCCAAGCCACAAACACAAATTGCATAGTCATAATGTATAGATGCAATTTATTGGTTTTCTTTTTTTTTATTTTTACCAACACTTTTTTTTTTTATTAAGTCAAATACACATAGATCATGAATACATTCATGCATATGTGGGGTACAATGTGCTGTTGTTTGTTTTTTTATATACAATCTGATGTGGTTAGATCAAACTAATCAACATAGCTTTCACCTCATTTACTTGATTCTTGTGCCAAAACGTCTATGTTCTACACTTGACAGATTTGACTTGTACCCTTGTTATATGCTCCATAGGTGTGGTCCCGCCTTTTACCTTCCCTATGTCAAACCTACTCCCGCCCTTTCCTTCCCATTCCACTTCTCTCCTTCATCCTGGGCTATAGCTGTGTTCTACCTTTCATAAGAAAGTATGAGTAAATATAAATAGATATCATAGAAGTACTGAGTACATGGGATACTTGTCCCTCCATTCTTGAGACATTTTACTCAGGAGAATATGTTCCAGATCCTTCCCTGCAAACATAAAAGTGTCCATTGACCCATGAATGGATTAATAAATTGTAGTATATGTATACCATGGAATTTATCGGTTTTCAACTGTTAGTATTAAGCAAAAGCTCAAGGGCCATAGTTGTGGTTGCAAAACAGACTGTAAAGGAAAGTAGCCTAAACAGCATGAAGATAGGTATGGAGCTGATAAAAGATAGAAAGTGAAAGGCACTAGGGTCAGGAAATGGTCCGAAGAAAGCTCAGAGCCCCATCTGAAGCCATAGGACTGAAAGTTAATGGGACAAAAAAGGAAGCCTTATGTATATCAAGGCATAAAAGTAATCATGGACCGTTGAGAGACTGAGCTGAATCCCCATTTTCAAAACAGATACTTACGAGATGTTTAAAAAAGACAATAAAGAAACACAGACATAACCATATTATGTAGAGTTTAGCAGTAACTTCCAGAAAAAAAATAAAAACAGAACAATTTAGAAAGATCACCTCTGGTTAATGGCTGCAGGAAATGATGATTTTTAAGTTGAGTTCTTCTGTGAATGATTTACTTTGCTTCCAAATGCACATATTACAAGAAAGAGAAAGGGAGAAGAAACCTGGCCTAAATGAAGAGCAGGGAAAACACTACTTTAAAAAAGGTAGGAGGAGTTGGTAATGTTTAACAATTAATTAAGAAGCCTGAGTTTCATTTCTACCTCAGCCAAGGCTAGGCATGTGAGCAGAGAACAAAAAAAGAAAGGGTTTCAAACAAGAGGTCACAGGGCCTACATCCCACCCTTGGCTCTGCTCCCAGCTGTGTGACAGGGAGCAAGTCACTTCACCCCTCTAGGCCTCAGTTTCCACATTTGCAAAATGAAAGTTCAGACTAAATCATTTCTAACACCACCTGCTCCAGGGCCCATGTTCCTGGGTTTACACTCATATCCTGAAAACCTTGCTGGCTCATCTATTTCCCCTCCTGTGATTCAATCAACTCCCGCAGAGACTAAAAGACTGAGGTCTCGCAAGTTCTGGAAGTCATAGCTGGTAACCAGCCAAGCCACCTACAGAACTTAGAAGATTAAAGACTCACTTCAATATCTGAAAAGTAATCCAAAGAACCCACGAAGAAAGAGAGAAAATCCAACAGGCAAACCCCTCAGCTCTGCACTACTCATGGTAAAGGTTCTGGGCTCAGAAGAAAACTGCAGGCCTGAGAGAATCAAGAGCCAAGGTGTCTTGTCAGAGCCAAACAGATGCAGAGATGTCTATATTAAACAGATCTAGAAAAATTGGAAGTAATAAAAAGTAAAACCACACTTACACCCTCCAAAAATGTTCTTGCTAAAGTGGCTTCTTGCTGCTTCTAATCCCCTTTCTTCATTAGATTCTAACCTTTACAAATACGGCCCCAAATCAAAGGAAGGAGCCAATCGGAAGAGAAAGCCTGACGTTCTCCTCAGGGGCTGTGAATGTGGGACGGTTGTATAATCAGAAGCCACATTTTGGAGATGCCAGGTTAAAACAGAAGGCCCTCGGGTCACCATGTTCTTTAACTTTTTCTCCCAGCTGTCCCTACCACCCCTCTGCCAAACATACACAAACCCACACCATGCCTGTCTTCCCCAGCAGGTACAAGTACAGGGTCTACGTCCATACAACATACCAGTGAACATTCTCTGGCCCTGCCTTCTCTCCCCTCCACGATGGCTAAGGATCGTGAACTGAAGTTGGGCTCACCTGAAGCCAATGGTTATATGAAGGGACGAATGCCCTAAGACTCTGACTGTATTGGTCCAAATCTCTCCCCTTTGTAGGTTTGCAGCAACCAAAAGAATAAACATGTTTAAAGGGAATTTTCGAAGTTAAACATTCTCTGGAAAAGTTTATCTCCATTTGAGGGGAAAAGTCACAGTGGAACATACCTTCATAACCTATCAGATGTAGACCAGAAGATTTGTCAAAGAAGAATTATGGAGAATAGAACTGTCATTTCTTGGGCATTTACTGTTTACCATATTTCAAAAACTACATGTGCGCCAGGCAGTGGGCTCAGACGTACAGTAATAATAATTGCCAACATTCATAGAGTGCCTACCAGGCTGCGTTCTCACAAGAACTCTAGGAGCTAGTCATGATCTCCACTTTCCAAGTGAGAGGTTAGGTTAGTAACTTACTTGAAGTGACAGAGCAAAAAGGAGATTTCAGTCCCTGGCCCTTATGCAAATAAGAAACAGTCTTGCCTTTGAGTGCTCCTGGCTCCATAGAGGAGCTACTTTCACACACACACACATGGTAGGCACCTGATAAGTGACTTTGTGAACCCCAACATCACCTTTATGAAGTGGGTAAGATGACTGTTATTTTACAGACAAAGGATCAAGCTCAGAGATGTCACCTCACTATTAAAAGACAGCCAGGACAGAAATCCAAAACTATCTAGTTCTCTCATTCGCTCTCATCTCAGACAGCAGGGTGATGAAGACTTCACATCCTACCATACGAGGAACATTTGGTTCATATTTTCGCTGGTGTCATATCTTGGGAGCTGCCAGCAGCTGCATTGCCCTGCCAAATTAGCTTCAAATGCTCCAGTGTGCATACAGGCTCTTGGAGCTGGAGGTGTGGGGAATGGAAGGGGTGGACCTAAAACAAACAGACCAACCAAAAACAACAACAAGGAAACTGTGGGCAGAACCATCAAAAGGAACAGAGTGGGAGGGAAAGACAGTCTGTCCCAAAGATTCCTCTGGAGACACATATATTTGCAGGTCTCTTGGACAGCTCACTGGAGGAAAAGTGCCCTGGATGCTCCAGGGGCCTCCTCCAGGGAAAAGGGATAGACCGAGTAATTATGAAGTAACATTTCACCATCATTGGGGTTTTGTTCGGTTTCACTGAGGTTGTTTTGTCACTGCTATGAACAGGCCATGGGTATCCTGAGGAAAGCAACAATCACCCCTTCATCTTTTCAAGTATATTGCGAGACTATTGGCTTCTGGGGCCCACTTTCACTCTTAAATAAAACCCTGCCCCTAGGATTCTTATTATCTTCCTCTACCTGACTTTGGTGTTAAGATCCACAGAGCAATTGCCTCTTTCTGTAGCCTGGTCTAGACCCAGATAAGCAAGGTCTATGGAACAGAAAATCCTTTTGTAAGGATCAATGGCTTTCAGATCATTGAGAATCCTCTGCTTTGGAAGAGGCTGACTCTATCAAAGAGAATGTACTAGACATTTTATTTCTTGCTTAATATTTGAGATTAGCAGACACCCTTGACATCATAGCCCCATAAGGAGAAGTCATATCCCCAGTCTGCAGTGGTTTGGGGGTGACAGAGTTCTCTCTAAAATTCTTTCCTTCAAATTCTCCAAAAATTAGGTTTTCTTTGGCTTTAGGCAGAGTTGAAATGAGCTCAGAAAACAGGGCCAGTAGTTTCAGGTGCTGAGAAGGTAGGCCGGGAGGAGAGAAGTTCTCACTGTGCTATGCTAATTCATGAACAAGGGGGCAGGGCTAACTAAGCATCAAGCCACACGTCTTGCTTTTTTTTTTTTTTTTTAAACAGCTTCTCTGATGAAGAGGTCCCAGGGGAAGAGTCTTTCCTCTGCAGTGACTTGGTTGAAAAGTGCCATGGTTGCCCTGCTAAATTTCATTATTTCCTTATCATAGTCTAAAGCTAGATATTCTAGCCACCATCTCTCTTCATTATTTCTTGTCCGCCTTTATTACTTTCCCAGGAAAACTGGCAAACTAACTCTCTCAGATGGGCCTGTGTTGAGAGCAGGAGAGAGTATGTGACCCATTCTGGGGGGTTAAAGAGACTTCTTTGTTTGGAACAGATGCTTCTAGTCATATTATTGCTAAGACCTTTGTCTTCTCCCCAGATCCTAACTTCATAATTCTAACTTCATAATCGTACATAAGCTTGCATAGGCACTACTGAAACCTGCATAAAGTCACTTGATGGTCGGTGCCATTATACAAACACGAAATAGTACTGATTAATTCATGAAGGGGCAACAGAAAAAAAAGAATCATGGTTATACCATGTTACAAAACTAAATTTATGTTTAATCGAACTTTCAAATCACTTTGCACCATTGTATGCTGTCAAATATGACCTCAAAACACCACTCTGACTTCTATCATGTTCTGCCAGGACCTCTTCTATACCTCCAGCAAGTGCCTTGTGACATCTGGGCATCTGGGCTGGGTCAGGCTGGAGAGAGGGGACTTAAGGGCAGGGGAAATACTTGTTCCAAAGGATCATTAACATCATAAGTGAATTACTATTTTATATAGTTAACCATTAAGTGGGGAGGCGAGATGAAATAGCTGCTGAGGAAGTGATGGGTGAGTGGATAAAGGGACAAGTTACTGGCTTAGCCCCCTTCTTGATTCCCTATGCTTCCACTTTTTAGCTAGGAGACCTTAACACATACAGTGTTCAATAAACATAGATGGTGCCCAAAAACTGTATACACATTTTAAGCAAGGAAAAACTGTATTAAAATTGTAATACTCAATATATACTGATAACAAAAGATGAATACAAGTCACATTTGAGCACCTCTTGTAATTGCAGAAGTCAAATGTGACTTAAGTATTATAATTTTAATACATTTTTTCCCTTTCTTTAAATATGTATACATGTTTTTGTCACCCTCTATATTTCTGGAATGAATGAGGGACTTTACTTCGCTGAGCCTAGTTTCCTTGTCTGTAAAATGGAGATAATAACTGTTTGGAGACAGTCCTTCTGGAATCTCTCACTGTTACAAATGTCTTAGAAGCAGAGCCACTGATAGTCTTTGTTCTGGGATCTTTTCAAATATGTTTGTATAGCAAATGGTCTTAGAAGACAGACTTAATGTGTTTCGCTGAAGCAGAGGACAGGTTTGTTTGCTGTACAGTAAAATTAAGACAATGTCTCCCTCTGGAGTGAAGGTCAGGCAAGGTTGCTTACCACATTAAAAGAGAGTGGACTTTCTAAGCTTGAGGTTTCTCAGCCTTAATGCAAACCCACTGCATGCTCAGCATCCACCTGGGCCACTCTGCATCACCCTCATAGGACCTGAGGACAAGGGGAAGTAATGTGAACATGAATGAAGCTGATGCTGCTTGCTACTATGAGTAATAAAGAACTCTGTCTCTGACCAGGAGTCTCATGTCTTCTGCCAGCACCCATGAAAACTAGCAGGCTACGTAGCTTGCAAGTAGGGTAAAATCTCAATTGTTCACAGTTCTTCACAATAACACTCTTTATCTTATAGAGTTCTTATGAAGATTAAATGACATAAACCATATAGAAAGCTCTGTACAATCTGGTCCACAGGAGGAATTCAATTAAAATTAGCTTCTATTATTGTCCTATGTAATGAATGATTTTTTTAAATATATGCATTTGAAAAGCATATTTTTATACATGCATTCACTCTAATTACTCAATAGGAGAATATAATAGAAAATATGACTAAGGGTTCTTAATGATACGGAGAGACTCAATTATGAATGATAACTCAAGATAAACTCTAATATTGAGTCAGAACATTACAGTGATTAATATAACTCTAACCATACTCTGTACAACTTAGTGTTTAAAACCCATAAAGAGAAATGCAAATCAAAACCACATAAAGATACCATCTCACCCCCGTTAGAATGGCTATTATCAAAAAGACAGAAAATAACAAATGTTGGCTAAGACATGGAGAAAAAGGAACACTTACATGTTGTTGGTGGGGATGTAAATAGGTACAGCCATTAAGGAGAACAGTATGGAAGTGTCTCGGAAAACTAAAAGTAGAATTGCTACTATGATCCAGCAATTCCGCTACTGGGTATTTAGCCAATGGAAAGGAAATCAGTGTAATAAAGGAATACTGGTATCCCCGTGTTTATTACAGCACTATTCACAATAACCAAAATGTAGAATCAACCTAAGTGGCCACAAACAGATAAATGGATAAAGAAAAAATAATGTCATACACATGCAATGGAATACTATTCAGCCACAAAAATGAAATCCTGTCATTTGCAGCACCTTAGATGAGCCCAGAGGACATCATGTTAAGTGAAATTAGTCAACCACAGAAAGATAGATACCACATGTTCACACTCACATGTGAGAGCTAAAAAAAATTTGAGCTTATGGATATAGAGAGTAGAACTATTGGTATTAGTAGTTAGGAAGGGTGAGGGACTGAGGGTGGAGGGTGGAGGGGAGGCAGGTTAACAGATACAAAATCACAGCTAGATGGGGCATGAGCACTGGTGTTTGGCAGCACTATGAAGTGAATATAGTTAGCTATAATTTATTATCTATTTTCAAAAAGCTAGAAGAGAAAATTTTGAATGTTCCCAACACAGGAAAATGATAAGTGTTAGAGGTGATGAATATGCTAATTGCCCTGATCTGATCATTATATTTTGTACATATGTATCAAAAATCACACTGTATCCTGTAAGTATGCACAATTACTATGTGTCAATAAAACTAAAAAGGGAAAATTTTTAAATATATTATTTATTTTATTTTTTAAATAAAAAATTATTTTATTTTTAAAATAAAAATTAAAAACTAACTAAAAATTAGTATTTTTTTTTAAATGAAGAGTTTGACCTATTCCAGCTCTTCCATCCACAAAGTATGAGACCTTGGGCAAATTACACAAAGGAGTTTTATTTTCCAAAATGTGGAAATTAAAAGTAGCTATCCATCACCTGCCAGAAGAGGGATTAAACAAGATAGTAATTTATAGAATTTCTAACATAGTGTCTGACAGATACCAAATAGTCACTAAAGGTTAAGTATTATTTTGTTCAAAGAATACCAAGAAAAGAGATGTGACACTTTTAGTATTTTCCAAAGTACTTTTATACTAGCTCTTCTAATCCTCTCAAATAATTCTGGGAGGTAGGCAAAATAAATATTATTAGCCCAACTTTACAGATGGAAAACTGAAGCTAAAGGAGGTTAAATGGTTTTCCCAAGATCAAAGATCTAGCAAACAGCAGACATTTTATTTTTTAGAGTTTCTTTCCATGTGGACAGCCAGAGATTATCAAAGGTAAAGATCTCTGTGTGCTTTTGAGTAACAGGGCGCACATATCACCAGGAGCTGGAGAAAGCATTTGGTCCAGCTTGACATCCTTATGGAGTTGCAGCTTTCAACCAAATGCAAACTTTTTAGTGTGTTTGCATTTAGGTTTTGCCAAGAGTAGATGGCTTCTATTTTCTAAAAGGATGGGGAAAGCACATTGGAAGGTGATGAGTTAAGTATAAATGAATCAAAACCATATGAATTAAATTTCCCTTGAAATACATAAGGTTCTAAAAATTAAGGGGAAAAACATATTGATAAAATACACTTGGGATTTTATTGAAACCAAAACATTTACAAAAGCCATTACATATCCCAAGATATCCAACCTCAGTGTGCCCTGTTCTGATGGCCGTGGCCAGTCTCCTTAAATCTCCCCAATAACAGGCTGCCAAAATATTTCCTTTCTTGCCAGAAAAAAAAAAAAAAAAAGGACTCTAGGCAACCCCATGGCAAAGTTCAGTTCCTATCTTATGTGCAGCTGATAAAACACCTTCAGCCTATGTGGTGCAAACCCAGTTGTCCTGTATTAGAAACAATCACCCTTGATCAAGTGCTCCTGTGTCCCCCATCACACTCAAGGCCAAATAACCAATTTCTGTCTAAACAGTTTTATAAGTGGCTCTTAAATTAAGCTTCCAACTTGCAGTCCTCAAGCTAGAAAGCATCAGGTTCCCTTGGAAGCTTGTAAAATTAGCTAAAGATGAATTTGAAAGCCAGGGCAGGAGCTGGCAGGGGAGAAGGCAGCAATACATCATGTGACTGTGGCACCATTGCCATGACTTCCAGCAAGCTGAAAATGAGCATGTGATATTAACTGAAGCCCTTAATTTAAGGAAACAGAATCAACCAACTAGTAATTAACAAATTATTCTTAAACAGGCCTTGCTTAAAAATTAAGTTGAACTACCACTTTTCTATAACTCGTCAGGAAAACGCTGACTGGTACTTAAAGTAAACACAACTTCAGCAGATGGTGAGCTCTCATGGAGCACCAAACCTGTACTTAAATGAATCAGCATTGTCGGGCTGGAGTGCTACATGGATACTCAGCAGAATTCATGGGCATCTTTGCAAGATTTGGCAATGATTTACTGTCACGTGGAGATGACAACCCAGAGCTCTACGTTTTCCTGTTGGAATGTTCTGCACCCCTGAGTCAGGTAGTGTTTGAAAGGAAGTGTTTTTCAACTGATACCCTAGAAGCATGTCATAGAAAGAAAGATGATCCCAACCCATCTAAGCAGAGACAATGGCTTCTGTATTTGCTCACTCACTTATTAAAGAAACATCTACTAGTGTTTACCAGGCAGCAGGCACTGTGCTGGGCATACAGAGTTGCATGATACCCAAAGTTACTCACAAATCACACAGGCACAGAGAGAGAAATAACAATGCAACTTAATAAATTCCGTTACAAAGATGCTTAAGAAAGCCCTGAGAATTGTAAGAACTGAAGCACTGACTCTGTTTGAGGCATTTAGGAAGCCCTTCACCTTTGGAGGTACCATCTGAAGGAGCAGGCAGCATGGTTTAGAGGTTAAGAATATAGGTCCTGAGTGATAGGGGGCACAGGTTAAAATCCTGGCTCCATTATTTACTGGCTATATGATCTTGGGAAATCTATTTGACCTGAGCCAAGTTCCTCCTCTGCAAACAGGGCAGGGGGGAGCGGAAGAGGGGGAGAGGCTGATGATGACAACCACCTCATTGTAAAGATTAAATCAGTGGTTCTCAACCTTCCTCATGCCAAAACCCTTTAATACAGTTCCTCATGTTGTGGTGACCCCCAACCATAAAATTATTTTCATTACTGAATTTGTACTGGGTGTATGTGATGGGGTTGGCACAATGATGTCAGCACGCCCAGTACTCACATGCAGTATCTGCATGTGGGCCAACCCACCTGGAGACGTCTAGAGGATTGGTTTCTTGGTTCCTAAGACCATCGGAAATTTGCAATGGTCTTAGGCAACCCCTGTGAAAGGGTTATTCAACCTCCAAAGGGTCGTGACCTACAGCCTGAGAGCCACTGGATTAAATGAATGCCTGGTATGTAATAATGCTATTATCTTAACTAGATATTATAATAACTTATCCAACAAAGATTGAACAGAGAGAATATTCCAGTTAGCAGAATAACGTGCAAATGCAAAGGTTTATGACTGGTTTCATAGTTCACTGTAAGATAAAAAATTCAGTACAATAAGGTCATTAAGCACATGCTGGAGGGATCTGGTATAGGGGAAGGTCATATTATGAAAACTTTACATAAAGCCTAGGAGGTCAGATTTCATCCCATAGGCAGTGGAGACCCAGCAGAGGGTTGATATAGTTAGCTTTGCTTCCTTAGTTTATTCTATCTACAGTGTGGAACCTGGGATAGAGAGGACAGCATTGGGTCTGCCTAGGATGTGAAGACATAGCATCACATGAAGGGACTGGTTTTCTTTTTTGGTTTCTGGTTTTTTTGTTTTGGTTTTGATTTTAGTTTCAGTTTTTGTGTTTTGTTTGTTTGTTTGTTTGTTTGTTTATTTATTTATTTATTGAGACAGGGTCTTGCTCTCTTACCCAGGCTAGAGTACAGTGGCCAGATCATAACTTTCTGTTGCCTTGAACTTCCTGGGCTCAAGTGATCCTCCTATCTCAGCCTGCTGAGAGGCCAACTACAGGCACATACACCACTATGCCTGGCTAATTTTCTTCTTTTTATTTCTTATTTATATTTATTAAATCATAGCTGGTACATTAATATAATCATGGGGTACAATGTGCTCAAGTAGATCTGTCTGTTGACAGGAATAACAGCGCAGACATTGCTACTTTAGGTTTCTTACCAAGGAAAACTGTGGGCCATAGGAAAGTACAGCTATTCCAAATCCTTACCCTGCCCTCCAAGTTTTAGGGGTATCTCTATTTGCCCCTTCTCCCACCCCACAAAATGCTGGACCTGTATTTCCAAACCTGCCATTGGGAGTCCATTTGTAGCTGGTCATTTTTATTAGTCTCATTGGTATTCCCATATCAGAATATTGAGAGAAAATTTATTGGTGTCACAAAATCCAGTTGCTCCCCACTTGAGGGTCCTAGATTCATAGGAATTCTGTAAAAATCATAACAGAGATCAATTCTGTTTTCAGTATTTCCAAAAGGTTAGTGTATATTTAAACACTTAGTCACATACACAGAAAAAGTTTCACATGCCAAGTAAAATGCTAACTTTCTTCACCATTGGCTGCAACTATTTTTGTTCAGATGGTAACTTCAGTCATCTCATGCTTATCACAATTTCCAATTGACAGTTATGAATGACTTTAATTTACAAATAAAATTAACTAATTAATACTTATCAAATAGGAGAAAATCTCTGAATGTAAAAATGAAGAAAAACATAGTTTTATGGTGTAAAGCTGGGGATCAGTAATCGCTGGTTCATCCTCAGAGTCCCTGATATCCCCCTTTGATTAAAGTACAGAGGAGGGAGCAGACTATCAGCGATTAACACCCTTATTCCCATCTTACACCCTGCCCATTTTTAGACTGAACAACACACTCTTCGATGCAAATGTCTATTGCAAGTGAAAATATAAATCAGTATGTTTGAGGCTGTGTACATGTTAAAGGAGACCCTGAACTTTAGCTCTTAAGAAATCAATAAGTTAAGCAATATCTATTGGATGGAATTCTGTTACATAACTGTAGATGTGTCTCTAGATAGTAAGATCTTTAGGCAGACTTCTTGTGCTTTACCCAGTAAATGCTCTACCCAGTAAATACTTAAGACATAATATAAATGATGTTTCACAACACGTTCCTGAATAAAGGCCTTTTTGGATAACTGGAAAATATCATGTGAGGATGAATAACCAATGTTTTGTAAATTCACCCTGAGCTTAGAAGTTATCAGATTTTAATCTTGCAAGTGTCTCTATTCTTTTTTCTGTTCCAGACCACATTTAGACTACAATTCCCCCCCAATTCATACAAACAATAGTGAAAATGCTAATCCTTTGAGTGACTGCGTGTAAGAAATAGTATGAGGCCGGGTACTGTGGGTCACACCTGTAATCCTAGAGCTCTGGGAGGCCAAGGTGGGTGGATTGCTTGAGCTCAGGAGTTCAAGACCAGCCTGAGCAAGAATGAGACCCCTGTTTCTAAAAATAGCCCACTCATTGTGGTGGGCATCTGTAGTCCCAGCTACTTGGGAGGGTGAGGCAAGGGGATCGCTTGAGCCCAGTAGTTTGAAGTTGCTGTGAGCTATGATACCACAGTACTCTACCTAGGGTGACAGAGTGCGACTCTGTCTCAAGGAAAAAAAAAAAGAAGTAGGGTAATAGGACAATGTGACATCAATTATAGTTAACAGAATTGTATCTTTAAACACAGTTGTTAGTAATAACAGCTGTTA
Source organism: Loris lydekkerianus (assembly GCA_963574355.1). Classification (NCBI taxonomy): domain Eukaryota; kingdom Metazoa; phylum Chordata; class Mammalia; order Primates; family Lorisidae; genus Loris; species Loris lydekkerianus. The sequence continues at coordinate 33,945 of CAUYPK010050548.1, forward strand.
CAATGCCTAAGTTAGAATATAAACCAAATATATCTTAAGTTTCCTATTGTTAGATGAAAGGAGCTATACCTTTATTATACCTCTTAAAATCAATAGCCACCAAAATTAGGTTTTTGTAGGCATTCAGTAAAACATTTGGTAACAGAGTGAACTAACAAACATATAGGTAGATAGTGATGAGAGGAGGGCCTATATAGAACTAAGATTTCAGTGATATTTTTGACATACAGATAACCTTTATCTGAAGAAAATGGAATACATATAAGGTAGAGGTGCAAGGAAAAGTGGCACCCATGACACAGTGAATCCTGGATCTTCCACTTAATAACTACATGACCTTGGTAAAATCTTCAGCTTCTCAAAACTTCAGTTTCCTCATCAGAATAGAGATTATAACACCTACTAAAAAGAAAAAAACAACGTATTTTACATAGTACCTGCATGTGGTAGGCATTGGTCTAACTGGCTTACCTCTTTTCTCAACATGTGCAACAGTAGTGTGAAGTCCTGACCACACTCCTTAACGGGTGCTTCTCTGTGTCTCTGCAGGCTGAAAGGGTGCTTTCTGCTTCTCAGCTAAGTGGAACCTTAGGAGGAAGAGCTCAGTTCTCTGAGGGATGCAGCAGCAGGCGAAAGTAGAGGCAAAATCATGACTATTTTGCACCAAACCAAAGACCTCCTGATGTTTACTCTCCTTCTAAACCTGGGAAAAGGTCAGTTAGGGACAGGTCATCATCTGCCTCTAATGCATCTTTTGAGTTACCTTGAGAGCACAGTACACAATTCCATTTTGGGAATTTTATATAGCAGAGTGCAACCCGTTCCCCTGAAACCCATCATCTTGGTAATACATCCCCAAGTCTGGCAATCAAATACTGCGAAAAGCTGGGCTGGTCCCATTTATCAGAGGCAATGATTAATGTAAGTAGAATTTTGAAGAATCTCAGGGTCTTTGCTTTGGAACCTAAACCTAAAATTCAACATTTGATTGTTTCCTGGGGGTCAGGGGGGAATGCCCTTGAAGTTCCACTTGGTTGGGAAAAATGGCCACTGCATCTAATCACAGGAAAATAATTTGCTATCATATTTGTCAGAATCTTTGTACTTACTTAAGTTCATATTTAAGATACTATAATTCAGGTCAAAAAGGAACTAAATGATTTTAAAATTCACTACCCCTCCAAATATCCGTCTTCTTTAGATGCCATTCAACCAAAGAAATAATAGATAGATGAGTAATAAACTGGCCCCATTTTGTGCCCACTCCACAGGGCAAACATTGGGGGTAAACCACCCTCACTGTTTTCTAGAAACACACAGTGAAGCCAACAGATTGTTTGAGGCTGAAGACTCAAATTATGTTTAAGAAACATCAGAAGACATGAATGACAAAAGGCCACGTGCACAAAGGCACATAACAACACAGGCTACTAAGACCTCTGCAGCTTGCTCAGCAAGGGTATGAAGCATTGATCTTTACTGGAGAGGGCATATCAGGTTACAGGAATGCACACATTTAATTTTTATGAGACTAAAGGCTCACAGAAACAAACCAAAAAAACCCCTACTTTACGACACATTAATTAAGCTCTTGAAGGGCCACTTTAAACAAAGAGAAAGGCTTGATGGTGTTATCAAAATGTCTTTGAAAGTATTCCTTAATGCCACAAGCCACTCTGAATGACATGTTCTGTGATACTTTTAGTCTCCCGGACAGAGATGTTAGACCCAGGTCACATATTCAAATCCTCTTATATAAATATGTATATGTGGTATTATTCACCCCCTTTCAGGTTCCTATAAAGAATAATTTTGATTTTCTAGGTAAGTTCAAGGATCACCAATGCTCCAGCTCTCAGCCAAGAAAAGCAAGCAAGCAATGGCAGAAATGTGGTTTCAAACCGGAGCAGTCTTCTTCCAGCCCATGTAATTTACAGCTGTATGTTTGGTTCATCTGTCACAGGAGAATTATACAACCCCACCATTTACCCTGCAAATAAATATGTGCTTCTCATTCAGATAAATGAGATCGTTTCAGAAATAAATTGACTCCACCACTAAAACTTGCCTTTTGAAAAGAAAACAAATGTTTGAAATGTTTCTCCTGATGAAGATGATGCAGCTGACACTTAAATTTAAGAGGCTGGTTATAGGGCCCTCATTCACAGAAGCTAGAGGCCACATGAGGTGGAAACATCTGATAATAAGTCTGCTGAATCAACTTTCAGGTCTTATCAGCATGCAAAATCTCCCAGGCAAAAATGGGGGGGGGGGGGTGTCAAAATGCACATCTCCACAATCACACGTCTGGAAATCAAAACAACCTTGCAAAATGACACTGATTTTTACTAGCCCACACAAAGCTTTTAACTATCCACCCCCACCTAGGGAGTTCCCTTCATTTGAGCCTCACAACAACCTTGTAAATCAGAGAAGGTATCACTTTCCCTTTTATAGATTGGGAAACTGAGGCGGCATACAGTTCCGTAAATGTCCCAACCCCAGGGCTAGTTATAGGTTGAGTGGGGGTAAAAAAGCTAGGTGGCCTAAGTGATAATTCCAGCATTCATTTAATCCCTCTGCTTTTAGAAGAACTAAACAAAACACAAGGTCCCTACTCTTAAGATGGGTATGATCTAATTAGAAAAATAAGACATTTACACACTAAATTTAACAATACTATTCAAGAAAAATGACCAATGCTAGATATACACTTCTCTAACTGTTGTCTACTAGGTCACATTAATTCTATGAATTTACGGAACTGACAACATGATTCTTAATACATTAACACTCAGTTCCAAATTTAAAACTGCACAATAACAGCCAGACCCACTGTTCAGAACATGTCATTTGTTAAATTATTTACATCCATGAGTCTTTTCTGCTGAATATCTAGGTAAACTGTAAGAGTCTTAGGTATAATTATTTACCAGTAAACTAACCACCCCAGATTATATGATTCACATCGAAGGAAAAAAAAAATCAATGTTTTCAAAAAATCAACAGCCTCAAATATTTACCTACTTTATTGTTGAGTCACAATGATCTGGGAAGATATAAAATTTTTTTTTTTTTTTAGTTTTTTTTTTTGTTGTTGTTGTTGTTGGGGATTCATTGAGGGTACAATAAATCAGGTTATACTAATTGCATTTGTTAGGTAAAGTCCCTCTTGCAATCATGTCTTGCCCCCAGAAGGTGTGACACACACCAAGGCCCCACCCCCTCCCTCCTGCCCTTTCTGCTATTCCTCCCCCCCATAACCATAATTGTCATTAATTGTCCTCATATCAAAATTGAGTGCATAGAATTCATGCTTCTCCATTCTTGTGATGCTTTACTAAGAATAATGTCTTCCACTTCCATCCAGGTTAATACGAAGGATGAAAAGTCTCCATTTTTTTTAATAGCTGAGTAATATTCCATGGTATACATATACCACAGCTTGTTAATCCATCCCTGGGTTGGTGGGCATTTAAGCCGTTTCCACATTTTGACGATTGTAAATTTAGCTGCAATAAACAGTCTAGTACAAGTTTACTATGATAAAAGGATTTTTTTCCTTCTGGGTAGATGCCCAGTAATGGGATTGCAGGATCAAATGGGATGTCTAGCTTGAGTGCTTTGAGGTTTCTCCATACTTCTTTCCAGAAAGGTTGTACTAGTTTGCAGTCCCACCAGCAGTATAAAAGTAAAATTTTACAACTTTTTTAGCATTCCCTCTTCTTGGGACCCCAGCATTTAAATATAGTACTTTGAATACTTGCATGTCTATATTTGAAAGAACTCACTTAGCACGGGGTAAAATAAACGCAAACAAGATGATAGGCAAAGAAAAGTCTCTACAAATAACTGGATCTGGGTGTTGAGTTTTGGCATTCAATTAAAATTCTATTTAAAAAATGAAGAAATTAATGATCTAATTATTATATTAGTAATTATACTTTCAGAATATCTAAGAATAATTAATTAGAGCATACCTTTGAGGTATTATTATCTCCATTATAAAATGAGGCTGCCCAGTCAACTGGAGCAGCCTCTGGCTATAGGCAGGAGAGAGTGAGTGTCAGATACCTGGCATCCCTGAGTCCACGGCCTTGCCAACTAAGCCTGCTCACTCCGAGCTGGAAGGTCATTTGTTAAATGGCATAAAGAAGAAATAGTCTTTTTTCCCTCATCAACCATTCCTCTCAACTGGTGCTAGTGACCCTGTTCAGTTTTCATATGAGATTCTTTTCAGACTGTGATTTCATTGGCAGTCTACCACCTAAAAGTGGAGTTGAGTAAAGTGAGATAAGTAGAAGTCTGGATCTTTAAAAAAAATTTAGTTCAAGAGGAGGAGAAACAGAAAAATAAAAGGAAGTGAATGTAAGTGAAGCCAGAGTAAGCAGAAGTGGCATTATTCTGAAAACAAACTGTGTTTCCATATTCACAGACTCCTAAATCAGCCACTATACCAGGAATTAAGAAACACAAGAAAATTTTTTAAATCTTATACTAAAGTATAGGGCTATATTTGTGCTTCTAAATTTTGAAGATAAAGGCTACATATCCTTCTATACTAAGAAAAAAGCAAGTAAAATATTAACATTAAAGGGGGAAAAAAAAACAAAAGGCATGGACACATGTGAACAGACAATTCGCAAATTGACAGAAAATGGAAATAATGTCCAACTCCCCTTTCAATCAAATTAAAACAATTTTTGAACTAATAAATTGGGATTTTTTTTTGTTGTTGTTGTTGCCCAGGGTAGAGTGCTATAGCATCACAGCTCACAGCAACCTCAAACTCTTGGGCTTAAGCGATTCTCTTGCCTCAGCCTGCCAAGTAGCTGGGACTACAGGCACCCACCACAACGCCTGGCTATTTTTTATTGCAGTTATCATTATTGTTTAGCTGGCCCAGGCTGGGTTCAAACCTGCCAGCCTCAGTGCATGTGGCTGGTGCCATAACCACTGTGCTACGGGTGCCGAGCCAGGAACATGCTTTTTAAATGACAATGCCCAAAGTTTGGCTGTCCACTGTACAATCAGTACAAGCTATCTTAAAAGCAATTTATCAAAATGTATCAAAATCCACTTGTCAGAATATTCCTTTGGAAAAATAAGAGATGCAGACAAAGGGTTATATGCAAGAAGGTTCATCACAGTATTATTTGTTACCAAAAGGAAAAATCAAAATAAACTATACATCTAATAATAAGCAAAATGGTTTAGGTAAATTATAACGAATAGATTATGAGGCTATCAAAATCATGTTTTCAAAAAATAAATTAGGACCCTGGAGAGATGTTCACAGAAGAATGCTAGGTATAAAAAAATCCAAAAGATGGCTCGGCACCTGTGGCTCAAACGGCTAAGGCGCCAGCCACATACACCTGAGCTGGTGGGTTCACATCCAGCCCAGGCCTGCCAAACAACAATGACAGCTGCAACCAAAATATAGCTGGGCATTGTGGTGGCTGCCTGTGGTCCCAGCTACTTGGGAGGCTGAGGCAAGAGAATCGCTTAAGCCCAGGAATTGGAGGTTGCTGTCAGCAGTGATGCCACAGGGTGACAGCTTGAAGGCTCTGTCTCACAAAAAAAAAAAAAAAAAAAAAAATTCCAGACGAATTCAAAACTGCAAGTACTCTATGAAGTAAATTTAGATGATCTGGATAAAGACATAGATGATATGAAGGATATGTATCCAAATTACCAACAGTGATTACCTTTGGTTAGAATTTTTGTGTTTACATTTTTCTGTATTTTCTACAAAGAATTTTTTAAGTCAAAAAACACTAGATTTATCTTTAAAATTTGAAAATCAGAAAATGAATGAATCCCTGAACTTGAGATATAGTTGTCCTTTTTTTTTCACTATTTTGTTCAAGCCAGCTAAAATTCCTTTCTTGACTCAGAAAGGGACCCACAAGAAAGTAGATTTTAGGGATCAGGGTTCATTTATCTCCAGTGTTAAGATGTTAGAACTTTCCTTTATCCCGTTACTCTTTCGGGAAAAACAGATGCCTTTTTTGCCTTGTTTTTCTCTTCAGCGTATTTTTCTTAACAAGGTCAACTTCAGAAAAAATCTAGAAGAAAGAGAAATTACCAAAGACCACTGATATTAAATGTTACACTCTGATTTTATTTTATTTTATTTTATTTATTTATTTATTTTTGATCATTATCGATTTATAATATAGTCTGAGGTCTGTTCTTCAGATTGGGTAATTTCAATTGGCCTATCTTCACCTTTGCTAGTTCTTTCCTCGTCTGTTCAAATAAGCATTGAGTTTGTCCAGTAAATTTTTACTTTAGTTAATTACTGTGTAACTCCAGAGTTTATATCTGTTCTTTTGCATAATTTCTCTTTCTTTATTAATATTCTCTATTTGGTGAAGACATTGTTCTCGTAATTTCTTTCACTTTTTTTTTTTAGATGTTGTATACTTTAGTTCTTTAAAGATATTTAAACTCTTTGTCTTATAAGTCCAAAGTTTGTGCTTTCACAGACAATCTTTTATTGATTGCCTTTTTTACCCTTGTGTTGGGCCATATTTTCTTATTTCTTTACAAATTATTTTTTGTTGAAAAACTACATACTTTAAAAAATATAATATGGCAACTCTTCCTCTCCATATTTTGTTGTTATTAATACTTCTTTTTCTTAGCTATTTGTTTTAGTGACTTTTCTGACCTAATGCTGTCAAATCTGTATTCTTTGTTGAGGGTGACCAGTGAAATGACTTCTTAGTTTAATGAAAAGCTAATGATTGAACAAATATTGTCTTAAATGCCTCGAACCAGTAAGTCATCCTGTCTTTGCAGAGGGGCTTTGCAAATCTCATTGTTCATACTGAGATTCAGTTATTTTTTCTTGAATAAATGCTCACCAGATTACTGCAAGGCTTTGGTTAATTTTCAGAATTCTAAGTTTATTCCAAAAATTTTTGTAAATTTCATTGTGCAAATGCTGGAGCATGCCTTGAACACTCTGCCAGGCAGTTAAGAACTCTACCTCAGCCCTAATTTCTTCTTGTGTAGAGCTTAGAAGTCAGCCAAAGGTATCTTGGGCTTTCTCAGGCCTTTCCTGTACTTGCACACAGCCCCATGCACACACATGGCCGCTAGATCCTCAGGAATATGTTAGAGCTTTCCAAAGTCCCCAGGGACATCTCCTTCTCCAGATTTTTCTGTAAGGCTTTTGGTTAGTCAATTGTTTGCTATTATTTACTACCTCAGGCAGCCATGATGCCTATAACTATTATTGACAAATGCCCCCAAGGAGGGACTGGTGAACTCTGACTCAAAACTAATAAATACACCCTTGCTATTGAACCATCTGACCATTCTTTGGAAGTTGGGTTTTGCAGGAGCATTACCCTCCATTCTGCTCCTTCTAGCTTTTGCCATTTTCCTGGTTTTCACTAAGGGCAACTTACAATGTCATGTAACTCATTGCTCTTACTGAGATTCAATTCTTTTTCTTGCATCAATGATTCACAGATTGCTTCAAGGCTTTGGTTAATTCTCAGAATTCTAAAAAAAACTTATTTCAACCATTTTTGTAAGTTTTCTCCTTGCTTAGAATTTTCAGGGTTTCTAGTCTGCCATGTCCCCATTGGTTTCAATGTGCATTTTCCAATGACTTTTAATATTGAGTGTCTTTTCATGTGCTATTGTGTTATTCTTATAGATTGGCGAAGCATCTGCTCAAATCTCTGTTTAAATTAGGTTACTTTATTCTTAGTAAGTTTTGAAAATTCTTTATATATTTTGTACACAAACCCTCTATCAGATATGTGTTTGGTTAATTTATTTTCACTCTGCAGCATATATTTGCAATTTGTAACAGTCTGCTTTATAAAGAAATATTTTTTATTTTCATGAAGTCTAATTTGTTATTTTTTCTTTTAAGGTTTATGTTTTATATTCTTTCTAAAAAATCTTTTTCTAACCCAAGATCACAAGATTTTCCTCTAGAAATCCTATAATTTTAGTCTTGTGTTTAGGTTTATGATTCATTTTCAGTTAATTATGTTTTATGATGTGAAGTGGTTTTGTGAGTTGATTCCACTCTTACCTGTCTCCACAGTTTGAATACACAGAAAGGTGCAGACTTAGCAATTGTGAATAGGGCTGCAATAAACATTCTGGTAACAAATATCTTTGTTATGATGTGATTTTTGGTCTTCTGGGTAGATGCCCAGTAGAGGAATTACAGGATTGAATGGCAGATCTATTTTTAGATCTCTAAGTATTCTCCAAACATCTTTCCAAAAGGACTGTATTAGTTTGCATTCCCACCAGCAGTGTAGAAGTGTTCCATTTTCTCCACATCCACGCCAACATCTCTGGTTTTGGGATTTTGTGATGTAGACTAATCTTGCTGGAGTTAGATAATGTCTCAAAGTAGTTTTGATTTGCATTTCTCTGATGGTTAACGATGATGAGCATTTTCTCATGTGTCTGTAGGCTGTGCGCCTGGGTTTTTTTTGTTTGTTTGTTTTTGTTTGTTTGTTTTTCCAGAGAAGTTTCTCTTCAAGTTCCTTGCCCAGCCTGAGATGGGATCACTTGTTCTTTTCTTGCTAATACATTTGAGTTCACTGTGGATTCAGGTTGTTAAACCTTTGTTGGAGACATATCCTGAAAATATCCTCTCCCATTCTGAGGACTGTCTGCTTCCTCTCTGTGTACTTGGCTGTGCAGAAGCTTTTTAGTTTCGTCAGGTCCCAGTAGTGTTTTTATGATGCTGTTTGAATTGCCCATGGCATCCTCCTCATAAAATATTCACCCAGGCCGATTCCTTCAAGAGTTTTCCCTCTGCTTTCTTCTAGTATTTTTATAGTTTCATGTCTTTAGTTTAAAACTTTAATCCAGTGAGAGTCTATCTTAGTTAAAGTTGAAAGGTGTGGGTCCAGTTTCAGTCTTCCACAGGTCGCCAGCCAGTTCACCTAGCACCATTTATTAAACAGGGAATCTTTTCCCCATTGAATGTTTTTAAATGGCTTGTGAAAGGTCAAATAATGGTAAGTACCTTGGTTCACTTCTTGGTTCTATATTTTGTTCCATAGATCTACCTTTCTGTTTTTGTGCCAGTACCATGTTGTTTTGATCACAATTGATTTATAGTATACTCTGAGGTCTGGTAGCATAATTCCTCCTGCTTTGTTTTTATTTTTGAATAATATCTTAGCTATTTGAGGTTTTTCTTTTTTTCAGATTTTTATTTTTCTTTTTTTTTTTATTAAGTCTTTTGTTCTATCATGTGTGGAAAATAAATGTGCTAATACTATAATCAAGGTTTTTTCTGACTTCATATAAAATGATGTATTATTTTTTCAAGATCTTTAAATTATGACAATGGAGCTTTAATTGCAATTGCATTAAAATTGTGTATTGCCATTCCTTTTGAAAAGATATATGGAGAAAACTTAGAGATCTGAAAATAGATCTGCCATTCAATCCGGTAATTCCCTTGCTGGGCATATACCCAGAAGACCAAAAATCACACCTTAACAAAGATATTTGTACCAGAATGTTTATCGCAGCCCTATTCATAATTGCTAAGTCATGGAAAAAGCCCAAGTGCCCATCGATCCATGAATGGATTAATAACTTGTGGTATATGTACACCAGGAATATTCTGTAGCCTTAAAAAAAGATGGAGACTTTACCTCTTTCATGTTTACATGGATGGAGTTTTAACATATCCTTCTTAGTAAAGTATCTCAAGAATGGAAGAAAAAGTACCCAATGTACTCAGCCGTAGTATGAAACTAATTTAGGGCTTTCAAATGA
>CAUYPK010050549.1:0-49663 GCA_963574355.1 Loris lydekkerianus
TTCACATGAAGGCTATAACCCAACTATACCACAAGACTATGAGGAAAGGACCAAGGAAGGGGAAGGGAGGGGGGAGGTTTGGGTGGAGAGAGGGTAATGGGTCGGGCCACATCTATGGTGCATATTTTTATCTATAATAAATAAAAAAGAATTAATATGTTTTTTAAAGAGAGGAAGAAGATGAAATGTAAATAAGAGAAGCAAAAAAAAAAAAAAATCAGGAACCAAATTTGCTTTTTTTTTTTTTTTCCTCCCACCAGGATTTCAAAATTAGGGGCTATTGCTTAGTTAATTTAAAGAATAACTCAAGTATTAGAGATGTGAAGGAGGTGCAGTTTCTCTTGCGTTTGTTTTATGGAGTTCCATTCAAGATCTGTTAAATCTATAAAAATCAATGTGAACTATATGCACTATGTGACAGTCCATCTTCAGTATCTGGGATAGAATATAGGACAGATACAATGGGGCAGCCGAGCGCACGTAATTCTCCCAGCCAAACTGAGCACTCCCACATTGATTTTTTGCAGTTTTCTAGCCCCCAGTCATTGAACAGAGAAGAAATGACTCACTTTCATAGCATGGGATATGTAAGGCCACAAAACATCCATCTTCATGCCCTCTAATTCAGAACTGTCTTTTTGTTGGGTTTCTTGATGGGCTTTTTTAGGTCATTTAAAAAATACTTGTCTTCTCTAAAATGTTATGACAAGAAAATAAAATGGTTTTGAAAATGTTCTGATTTGTTGATTAATTTTATCCCCCAAATTATATTATACTAGTATTGTTTTTAATGTGTTAACTATTTCCAAAAGCAATTATCTTGAAATAACTATGAATAGAAAATTTTATATAACTGAAAAGACAGGCTTTCATAATGTATTAAAGTACCTAATTTAGTAACTAGAAAAAAAGGGACACCCAGAAACCATTTTTGAGTCTGTAATTATAAGTTAAGTCACTATGAAAATGACATGCATATATATTTCCAGTTTAAAATAATTAAGGCTTTCCCCCCCTAAATGTTTTCACTCAGAAGATAAAAGACAGTTGTGAACATATGCGTTCATACAGAACATAAAAATATTCCACGGGATTTACCTACTGTACGGAATAAAAAGGGACCTGCCTGGACTGTTCAGGTCAGTGTAAACAAGTGATGTTTGACCCTTGCACTGCACCACCTTCACCAGTCATAGGTTGGTTTGCATTTTAACCAGGGTAGTCGACTGTGAAATATGGTCAGATTAATATTTGAAATTCCAAATACTAGTAGGGTGATGATACCTAAATAGAACCAGCCCTAGGGATGTTGTATGTCTCTAGACATAGCTGCTCCTGCCTATTTTATTTACTCATAAGTATCATTAATACCAAAGATATATAACCTTTGCTGCCAATATGTCACTCTCTCTCTCCAAGTCTTTAGTAGTTGCATGCTTATCTATTTCAGTCAAATGTATTTCTTATCAAAAAAAGAGTGAGAGACTTGACAATACAGTGTTATCGAGTTTTTTCAGCTGAGACCCCTATGCCATTCAGCATTCAGACATGCTCGCCCTTGATTGATGGATGGGTTTGTGACAAATAAAACTAGGATCAACAGCTTTGCACCTTTCCCCCCATCAGAGACCAGAGGAAAGCATAACTCTGTAACAATAGTGGGATTAGGGCTGCATTAGCTCTCCATCGACCAAAACCATCCATTCCCATCAATACTTCGCACGTAATAACCTGAAGCTATGATAAGGAAACAAAAGAAAGAGAAAAGGGACAGGAGAAAACAAATCAATAAAAGAAGGGGATGTCTGAAGGATGCGCAGTCCAAATGAAGATTTTTTTTTTTTTTTCTGCATTGCTGGGCTAATGTCCCTGAATGTGGAAACAATATCTCACCCCAGTTTGATGGGGGAAGCAGACTGACACGTTGTTTAAACACAGGTTTGGTATCTGCCATTGATATTTAGACTGGCTTTGTTTTATGCCGGCCAAAAGATGTGTTATAGAGTTTACTGTTAAACTACGTCTCTAAATTGCTCTTAGAGAAAAAGAATATTTTCACTTGAATGATTCATATTCTGCCAAGGCAATTCTGGGATAATTAGAACACTCTCCTGTGTAGACAGTTTTAGTGTCTAAATCCTTAGGACAGACCCAAAACATTCATTTAAGTATGGGTTAGTATAAAGAATCATAATGGACTAGTTTAGTAAGATTCACACACAGCATATTTTTATCTGGTATCAGAAAGATACTGATATTTCTCCCATGAAAACCAACACCTGTACTAGAATAGTCTACTTTACTAGGTAGACCTTTTTCATAAAACCTTTCTACAGAAAAATGTATCTTCACTCTCAATTCATAGAATATTTTTGATGATAATTTCATCATTTTCTCCACAAACAATGGACTGTTAAGCTTATTTATTCAGATTTTTTGTCCCTTTTTGTTAGAGAGCTTTTGATTTTTCTGTTACCTATCATATGTGTCCTAATATACAATTTATTCTAATTATGGTTTTCTCTCAGGGGGGATGTACATTAGTGATATTTGTTCTCTTTTGCAGAAGACGTGTGAAGGGAGGAAAAGCCCAGGTTCTAATCGGGGAGCCGCTGATCTTGGGAAAGGCACTTCATCATTTTGTTTCAGTTTTCACACTTAGAACAAGAAGAGAACTATATTGTCTAATTCCTCATTATCATCACCATCATTATTAACATTATCATTATTCTTCATTGATATACTGCAGTGCTTCATCTCCTGAAGTTTGCAAAGTGTTGAGAAGAGGAAAGCCATTTAGTTCCATTTCATTTTTTACTTCTATGAGAAGTTGGAAGGCCCTTCCCTTTATTTAAGTAAAGGTAGAAAGAAATGAGAGAAATTACCTCACTCTCCAAATGAGGAGAGGATTTGGAGGATTTGTAGGGTATAAAAGCAGCTTCTCAACTATAGACCAGAGAATCAAGAGAGTGAAAGAATTTCCAGATGAAAAATAACTTAGGGATGCTTTATTGTTTATTTATGAAATCAATTCTAGTTTAATTACCTTGACTCAAATCTTATTTCAGGCCATACAAAGTCAACTCTATGCGATCATGGTACAAAAAGGCAGATGTTGGCTTGTGTTATTGAGGGTCCTGGATGTATAAGTCATAAAATGCAGTAGTGTGTCCACCATTACAAAGAGAACAATCACATTTTAATTACACTTTTAGAAATATCCTTTGGACATAACAGTTAAAATATTAAAGCCACATACATCTGATATTTCAGGTCATACAGAATTCCACACATTTCAGTGTAGCTGGTACCTGCTCTGAATCTGTCTCAACTGAGCAGACAAACCTTAATAAAGGCATATAGTCTACTATATTGACCCCCAAACGTGACCTACTTTATAGTTGGTATAATCCAGTGGGTATTTTCATTTAGTTTCTAAATACAAGGCCAATCTTGAGGTGCTCCAAATAATTGATTTCATGGCACTCTTCTGAAGTTGAATGGGCCCCCAACATTCAACACCAATACCCCCGGGTAGGTACATTTCATCCTCAGTAAGACCACTCACTACTTGAATATCTGCTCCCTTAAGATTGAAAGCAGATGCTGTCCTCTGACTCTGGTGACCTCTATAACCATGCAGAGGAAGGGTTCTAGGGTTCCAGGGGCCTAGAATTTTAATATAAAATGACATTAAGAAGCTCAATCTGTATTTTGAAATAAATGGGAGCATGACCTTGCTACTATCACAAAACATACAGTATGTGCCTGATTGATAACTTTTCTTTATTGCATATTCCACTTTTAAGCTTTCTGTGAAAGTTTTTTAAAGTGCTCTTCCATAAACACCCCTATACAGAACTCTCTAATTTGGTTCCATTTAATCTTCCATAAGTGAAAATAGCATATACATTGACTTAAAACAATTTCCCCTTCACAGCAGGTGTCTATGTAAATTTTTGGATCATGCTTGAATATATGGGGACTATAACATGCTGGTCAACATATGGAGGTGGTCAATGTAAGGAACCAGGCCTACTGTACTAATGTGTACATGTGGTGCAGTCCAGTCTATGACAATTAGGTCAACTTAAGGTGGTGGTCAATGTAGGGAGGTAGTCTATTGTATGTTACATGTTATCTATTTCCTCTGTATGTGTATCTTCAGGAGAGTATAAGTCTCTGGAAACAATGTTTGCATTTTTGCCTGGAACTTACTATATATGTAACCTAATGTAGTACCTATAGCACTCCAGAAATATTAATTATATGGAAAGGAATATATACACATATTCACGAGGATAGAGATACACACATTTCTAAAGAAATTAGAAAATTATAAACAATTATTAACATTTTAGACACATTCATACTAAAAATCAAAGCATGTAGCCTCATGTTAAGTGGAAATGTTTATTCTGCTATCATTCTAGAACTTAGTAACAGCTATTTTTCTAAGTAAAGCTTTTTTGCAGCACAGCCATGTACATTTGCATATGTGTTTTCTATGACTGCTTTTGCTCTTTTTGAGTAGCTGGACAGATACCTTTGCTGTGTGTTATATTCTCTGCTCCTCTCCCCCCCAAATTCATATGGTGAAGTTCTAACCCTCAGTACCTTAAAATGGGACCGTATTTGGAAATAGGACCATTGCAGGTGTAATCAGTTAAGTTGGGATGAGGTCACACTGAAGTAGGTTGGGCCCCAAATCCAATATGACTTCTCAACAGAAGAAATCTGGACGCTGACGTACACACATACATGTGAAGATGAAGCAGAGTTTGCAGGGAGGCTGCCAAGGAGTGCCAAAGATTGCCAGCAAACTGACAGAGGCTGTACGAGGCGCATGGAGCAGATTCTTGAAACCCAGAAGGAACGGCCCTGCCCACACCATGGTCTCGGATCTCTAGCCTCCCGAACGGTGAGACAGTACATTCTGGTCGTTTAAGACACCCAGTTTTGGCACTTGGTCACAGCTGCCCAAGGATGTTAATATATTATATGACCCACTCAGACTATAATATTTACTATTTGGCTATTTAGAGAAAAAGTTTGCCAATTCCTACTGTAAGGCTCTCATTTATGATCTTGGTGGAATTAGTAACAATCTACTTGTTGGTGAGATACAGATCATTTTTCCTGAGGTCTCTGCTGCTTTCAGAAAAGAGTAGAAATGATGCTTACTGATTTTGCTAACAGACATGTTTTATTTTATTTTTATCATTATTATTTTTTTGAGACAGAGTCTCACTATGTTGCCCTTGGTAGAGTGCCATAACGTCACGGCTCACAGCAACCTCAAACTCTTGGGCTTAAGTGATTCTCTTGCCTCAGCCTCCCGAGTAGCTGGGACTACAGGTGCCTACCACAACGCCCAGCTGTTTTTTGTTGCAGTTGTTGTTGTTGTTTTGCAGGCCCTGGCAGGGCTCGAACCCGCCACCCTCGGTGTATATGGCCAGCGCCTTTACTCACTGAGCTATGGGTGCTGAGCCTACAGACATGTTTTAAAACACACACACACACACAAGTCTCTGCATCTCTTGAATTTCTATAAAGAAGTAATTACAAAAAAAATAGTGAAAAAATTGACTAAAGGATTAAAAATTAGCCTGAATCTTTGAAATCACAAGGTCAAAATGATCATTTGACTAAATGTAGACTTTTCAAATCTGAATGCTATTCAGCTTAGCTCTCTGCTAAGGCTCAACTTTGGTCTTAGCAAAACACAGCCTAGTAGTTTGAAGTTTCTTAACCATTAAAACAAATTTTTATGAGAAATTCCAATGATTTGTGTGTCACTGGAACACAGACATCTTTTTCACATTTCCCTTGAAATGTGCATGAAGTTAGAATTGAAGGACTGGTTGCTTGAGGACAGTCATCCTTCGATAAATGGAGGCATAGTTCTGCTGATCCCTTCCTGTTTGGGAAGCAAAAGGAGACATTTTGCCTACCTCAAAAGAATTGCAACCCTTTATTTTGTAGTTAACTTTGTAATCAGTTATTTTTGTGTTAATTTTCTAAGGGGAAAAATTACCACATGCTTAAGAATTAAGAATACTTCATATAATTCAAGATACACTATCTCTGCCTTTTTGCTCTGAAGGAATACTTAGTTTCACACATTTTCTTGACCTACAACCCAGAAAAAGTCAAAAGCACGGAGGAAGATTCCTGGAGTGTCCTCTCAAACTTGGTAAAGAGCCTGTGCAGCTGTGGGAAGCAGCAGCCTCCAGCCCCTGGCTCCTGTAGCCTGTGCGGCTGTGGGAAGCCCCAGGCCCATCCCCAGCGCCTGGCTCCTGTAGCCTGTGCGGCTGTGGGAAGTCCCAGACCCATCCCCAGTCTCTGGCTCCTGTAGCCTGTGCAGCTGTGGGAAGCCCCAGGCCCATCCCCAGCCCCTGGCTCTTGTAGCCCGTGTGGCTGTGGGAAGCCCCAGGCCCATCCCCAGCCCCTGGCTTTCTTGGTGTGGTTGTTCAGCACTGCCCCAGAGCCTGCTGGGAAAACAGAATCCCAGGTTGCCCCTGGGCCCTGATGGATGAGAATCCCCATTTAAAAAGATTTCCTGGTGACTCATAAAGACATTAAGCTTTGAGAATATACAATGATTATGTGCCCATAACACTGCAAATATTAATAAAGCATTTTTATGAAAAATCTGAGCACTGACCTTTGTCTTGTGGCCATAGAGACATGGACTAGTGAGACACATTTTAGCCACTTCATGCTAGTTCTCCTCCATTCTGCTGCGTGGGAACATGGGGTGTAACTTGTCTCTTCCCTCCCTAATTCTTCTTCTTCATCTTTTCTTTTTTTTTGGAGACAGAGCCTCACTTAGTTGTCTTGGGTAGAGTGCCGTGGTGTCATATCTCAATCTCAAATTCTTGGGCTCAAGTGATCCTCCTGCCTCAGCCTCCCAAGTAGCTGGGACTACAGCTACAGCTATTGTGTCTTCCACAAGGCCTGGCCACTTTTAGAGATTGGGGTCTCACTTTTACTCAGGCTGGTCTCAAATTCCTCAGCTCAACAATCCTCCCCCCTCAGCCTCCCAGAGTGCTAGGATTACAGGCATGAGCCATTGCACCCAGCCCTTTCCCTAATTCTTGAGGTCCTTGCTAGAGAATGGAGATCTTATCATGTGTCAACCTCTTTTCTAAGTACTTTATATGCATTATATTAAGTTACTTAATCTTTGAAATAGGGCTATGAGGCAGCACTATGAACCTCCCCATTTGACAGATAGGGAAACTGAGGCATAAAGGAATAACTTGCCAAAATTTGGACAGAATCCATGATGAAGCCTGAATTCAAATAAACTTACTCTGGCTGTAGAGCTCAAACTCTTAGCCATTAACCACTCTACTTTATTGCCTTTCAGTAACCAAAAACCCTGTGAACTACAAAAACCCTGTTCTAACTCATCCCCACAAAATGCAACAATAAGGAAAAAACCATTTTATAGAATTGACAAAGGAATCCCAAATACATTGAAAGTAAGGGAGGCGTGTTAGGTCATGGACTACTTATACCTGCCCAAATCATTAGGTAGAAATCTAATATATATTAGAAATAGAGGCAGAGACTAGAACTTACAGAGTTTATGCTGCTCACAATTACAAATAAATTTATTTTGACAGATTGGAAAAACCTAATCTTACATTCACTTCAGTTTTTGCTGCTGCCGATGTAGTCCTGTTTTAATACTGTTCCTGTAAAATGCTAAGCTCCAAATCCCTTGGTTTGTTTGGATGTATTTGAATGCCCTGAGGGCACTTTGTGGCACGGTACTCAGAGTTCATTTCATGGGACTGTTCCACGGGACCAGTTCCCACCATATTCTAAGGCTACGTGGCTACAGACAGCACAATGTTCCCAGTACACAGGGGATGACACCTGTTAGATTGTCAAGACAGGGAGGTATGGCCCTGGTTTGATCAGCTCTTTTCATCCACATCCTTGCCTTATTCAGTAAAATCATTCTATCCTGTATGTGCCCGCAAAGAATGAGATGGATGGTCTCATGTACACATTGGTGGAAATCTATCCACATACTCATAGCCTCTCTTAATGACATGGATTCAAACCTTAACAAACAGGTAAGATGTATTTGTGTGTGGCTGGGAGAGGCTCACCAGAAGTACACTGTACCCTAGACTGACCCTGAATTTAGCTTTGGACCACATGGGAAGTGGAAGAAGGGGAATTGCGTGAGTAAATGGATCTACTTCCTATCACTCTAAGCAAGATACGCTTCCTGTCTATTCCCTGAACTCTAGTGGCCCTTAGTACAACTCAGCATCACTAAGAAACGTGTATCACTAGGAGATGTGAATGAAGTGCTGTGTAGAACAAGGAACACCACATTCGGACTCTGAAGACCCCATCGCAATTATGTCATTTCTTTGTTAGCTACAGAAGCTTGAGGGAGTTACTTTAAACACCACTGAAGCTGAAATTAATGATTCTTACCTGACATTCCTTGTGAGAATTAGATGAGGTCATGAATGGGAAAGCCCTAGCAGAAGGCCTGCCATATTTAAAATCTCTGCATGGGTTCCGTTTCTTCTTTTTTTGCGCCTGCTGTCTTGGGACTTGGTCTTCTTTAAGCATAAATTCACACAATTGGTGATTCTTCTCTCTGTCTTCTACCACTTTAATGCAGCTCCTTGAAATAGCTTTGGACCAGGTATGGTAGCTCACACCTGTAATTCCTGCACTCTTGGAGGCTGAGGCAGGTGGATGTTTGAGCTCAGGAGATCCAGTCTTGCCTGAGCAGAGCAAGAATCCAGCTCTACTAAAAATAGAAAAATTAGCCAGGTATTATAGGACACCTGTAGTCCCAGTTACTCAGGAGGCTGAGGCAGGAGGATCACTTGAACCCAGGAGTTTGAGGTGCTGCGAGCTGTGATGATGTCACAACATTCTAGCCTGGGCAACAGAGCAAGACCCTGACTCAAAAAAAAAAAAGAAAAATCCTAGCTGTGATTTTTCCCTCCCCTCAGCTCCTGTGACATGATGTTACAGCCATGCCTCAGGGCCAAGAGGCTTGCCTGCCCTAAGTCCTGCACCCCAAATAGGCTCGGCAGGAGCTAAAGGGTCAGCAGAGAGTTAGACTTGTGGTTACCAGGGAGTTAGGGTGCTAATGAGTTGAGTCCTCTGTGCGTGTGTGTTTTAGGGAGAGATTATTACTGGCAATAATACTTCATAAAATGATGTATGCCATATTTGCCATATGCTGACTGTCCTACATTCCTTTTCTCATTTAATCTTCACAGTAGTGCTGCAAGCTAGGTATTATTATCTTCACTTTGCAAATGAGAAAGCTGAGGCTCAGGGATGACGAGTAACTTTTCCCAGTTAGGAAGTGGTGGTACTGGTACAAATGCTATTCCCACATCATTTCCTCTTCCTGGACACTTAAGAAGGAGACATGTCCCAGCCCCCCTTGTGATTGGGTGTTAGCCAATACAATTGGATAGATGTCTCATAAGCCATTTCCAGGCTCCTAAAAGTGTCCCTTCACCTCCTGCTTTTCCCACTGGGGTGACCTTGGAAGACATATATTACATGGCAGAGCTACAGCATAAGGAGGACCACTCAGCCCTTTTGACACAAGCAAGCAAAAATCTTACCAGATCTTTGGATGTTAGTTGAATGACAGAATTGGGCTTTGGAGCCAAGTTATTTGAATGTTTCCACACACTGTGCTGTAGTCTCTTGATATTGACAGTGATGATTGACACCAGAGAGTGAATAAAATGTGAACAAAGAGAGGAAAGAAAAGCTAAAAATGTGCTTTGGTTATGAAAAAATAATACTGATTGCAATTGTTCGGGTGAATTACCACATAATTACCACTCAAAAAATAATGATTAACTATAGGTAAGCTTTATTACATCTTGGAGTTGATTCTGTATATGTAAAAGGTGTGATCAATAAGTTAAAAGGCACATCCAACTTACATGCTTATCTGGCACAGTTATTCTAGCACAGTAGACATGTTTACAGCCTTAAGAAGAATTAGAACAATATGCCTTACAAGGGAACATTTGCCAGAAGGTGGCCCTTTTAAAAGTACAAATCATAATGACCCTTTCTTGGGGTCAGGTTGACCTATATTAACTGAATTTTACTCCATAACCAGGCAACACAGACATGCCAGAGGTTGTTGGGAGCAACCTCAGATTTCTCTGATATTTTTGTTTCAGTCACATGTTTACTGCTAGATAGACAAGCTAGATCATCTATCTCATGCTCACAGGTATCTCAAAGGCACTACAGATTTTATATTTAATGTATGCCTCTCACAACCAGAATTATCATACTCACCTGCTCGGAAGGTAATTTTTTGAGATATTCTTTTTCACTGTCAGAAAACAGACCATTTTAAGGAACTCAAACACAACAAGGGTATATTTCCTCTAATAAGAGCGAACTTACATAACCCTTGTTATGTACAAGTGCTTTAAGTATATGAGATGATTTAATTCTCACAATAACTCTATGAGAAAGTGGAGGCACAGAGAGGTTAAGGAATTTGTCCAGACATCACAGCTTGTAAGGAGAAAAGCCAAGATTGGAACCCAATCTATGGGTTCGGTCCCACAGCCTGTGCTCTGTAACCGCTCTTGGCAGATTGCTGGTTCTCAACAGCACTTCTGGGGTGCTTGCATTGGCCCAGGCACGGCTGGAGCATTGCTCACGACTTGCTTTCTTTTTTTGCCTGCAGACAACTCAATCTGACAAATCAGTGTGGACTTTCACAAAATGCTTATTTTGACCATTTTTTATATTTAAACCCTTAGGGTCAATATCTTGCTGCCAAAGAAATTAGAGGACATTTGATGAACTAAAGCTGGCAGACTGTCCCAACACAAGGAATTTGCAAATCAATTAACTTCTAATGTTGGGAAACATAAATTATGACTAACAAGACAGGAAAATGCCAGATTTTACAAAAATTATACTGTACAATAGTAATGGGGATTATTTACTGACAGTCTTCTGTGGGCTAGGTTTCACAGGGCAGAAAGTTTTACATCATTTTTGTTTATAACTAAAAAAACTTCTTTGAGGTACATGTCAATTGTTTAGTTGAATCTCAGATGCCATTGGTTATACATCGTACATCATTTATGTACTAGAAAGCAAAAAATGTTTACAATTAAACTAAGACATCCTTTCAGTTGCAAGATGCATTATAATATCAGAAATATTATAATAAAATTCAAAAAAATGCGTCTTAACTGTGATGAAATAGGAAATAATCCCCATATTACAGATGAAGAAACAGACTTTATAAACTTAAATTGCCCAATATCACATGGTTAGTGATAGACCCAGAGCTCACGTCCAGGTGGGTCTAAATTGAGCCCATGCTATTAATCCTTTTATAGAGTGTTTCAATCTATTAATTGAATATGTTTCAATTAAATATCTCCTTGTTGTTGTTAAATTAATCATCAGTATATGGCAGACTATGACTTAAATCTTAAGGTGACTTTCCAAGATTTGATCATCTAATAAGATGGTTTACACTGGCCAAACCGGGCTAGACAAAGAAACCAATCTCTACTTCATTTTTATCTTATGTAGATAGCTTCCAACAGCACAACTTTCAAGTGATGGTTTCTGCCTCTTTGTCCTGAAATCATTTCTCATTCTAGCTTCTAATAAACCCCCCCACTTTTTCTTTATACAAAATAAGATCTTTGTTTCTGAAGACATTGCTTGGCCTGCTGTTTAGCTCACAAACAAAACACAGTTTCTTCTACGTTTAATAACTCAAGATGTTTCATAAGTATGTCGTGGTTTGAGATTTGAGAACAAGCAAACAAGACCACACGAAGCTTAAAGAATTGCACAGAGTGATTTCATAAACATATTTTTAGCAATGAAGACCCACAAGACAGGAAAACAGAAAATGCATACATACTCAACTCCAAATTCCAGTTTCTTTTTTTTTCCAGGAGGCGACAGCAGCTTTAAACATTGCCTTCCTCTTATGTAGAACTGTATGTGCACAGTATACAATTTGAGTTCCTGTTCTACAAGGACTATGAGCCATTGTTTTATGATGGTCTCTTGAGGCTAAGGAAAAAATGTTATTGGTAGTTGGAAAGAATAGGTTTTAATATAGGCATTTAATTTTCTTTCCATATACTGCCTGATTAAAACAAGGTTTGCCCCATTTTCCATTTTTCTTTTAAAACCCTCTCTACTCACATCAACAAAGCAACACACTGAGTGTTGCTGTGACTACAGCTCTGATTGCCCCGAGTTTAGATGCAGCTTAGATTCATCTCCTGCACCGTGTCCAGCCATTGAGTTAACTTTGGTTACACTGGCAACATTTAACTTCTAGTTTTAAAAAAATTTACTTTTGTTCCCCCAAGACTAAATAGTGATATAGTTTATTAAATATAGTTATTTAAAAAATTAGTTGATAAGAATTTTTTTAAAAAAGTCCTGTTCTTAGCAATCACTTAAGTAAACAAAACATTAAACTCTTAAGGATAAATACATATATATAAGTTTGACTTATAAACGTAGAGTTATTTGGAGTGTTAAGACTTATCCCCTTCACCCATAACAATATTATTAGTGTTTGGGGGCTATAGAAATAATATGTTGTTTGTTTTCATAAATATTTTTCTATTTTATATTTTTCTCTGATTACTTTTAAAAATTCAGAAGAGTAAAAAATCATCTCAAATCTAACTTCTGAGATTACCATACTTTGGAGAGGTTAAGAAAAACACTAGAGAATGGCAATTTGGATTCAAATCCAGGTTTAACTATAATATAAACCACATGCCATTTTTTTTTTAAACCAACTATGTTACTTTTCATTATCACTTTATACTCGTTGGAGCTAGATCATCAAATGTACTTTGATTTCAAGAGGGCTGAATATGGAATATTCTGATAAGACTTCACACTGCCATAAACATAATCAGAAAAGAAAATGTTAAAATGCTCACCCAGATTGGAAGTCTGGGATTGGGTCCAGTTGTTAACACAACTAGAATGAATGCCTGAGTTGTGACAGGATTAAACAGTCAGTTCTAATCCATTTAATTTCACTGACATGAGCCCTTCCGAAGTGCTGAATACCGTGTGATGTATTTCCTACACAAAATTTCTTCCCAGTAACTGCAAGTTAGGTATCGTGGGCACCCACCTTAAGGTGAGAAAAGTCTGTTCAGATGGGTTGGGAGACTTGCTCAAGGCAACCGGGTTGGCAAGTGGTAGACTGAGGACCACACTCAGCTCTGTGGGGTGCAGGCTGTGTTCTCGCCTCCATGCTAACAGAACAGCCCCTCATCCCCTACCAGGATCCCCCATCATCCTGGAACTTCGACAATAGTAGGAGATGAGACAATTACCAATACAAGTAGAACATAAAAGGAATAATCTTGAGATACAAACTGATTGTTATAAGGCTTCAAATATCAGAGAAATCTATCTAGATGAGTGTGGAAGTTTTGGGGAGTGAGAGAGGGTCATTAGCGAGAAAAATGATTACAGCTGGAGCTTGGTGACAGAAGGGACTTCATGGAGGGGTAGGACTTCTAAAGATGTGAGGAAGGGCTGGGTGGGACAAAGGAGAATCAGAAAGAGGCCGGGGAAGCCTGTGTGTTAGTTTCATGTAAGGTTTAAGTAGGAAGTAGGAAGACATCAAACTAGAAAGAGGACTTGTGGCTGTCATGCTGCAGGTCTGAGGCTCGCGAGGAAGAGTTTGTAAGTATTTCACCAGGATGAGGCCCACTGGAAAGTTCGGAGCAGAGGAAGGCTGTAGGAAGATTAGTCAGGTGGTAGTGCAGAGTGGAAGCTGGCTGGCCAGCTCACTGAAGTCAATTCCCAAATGCTAGATTGGCTTTCTGTGAGCAAGGCTCGCATTATTATCCTCATTTTAAGGACGGAGACACTAAGTCTGAGAGAGGCTAAGTGAGGGGCTTGCCCGAGTTCATAGTAAACAGAAGAGCTAGGACTTGAATCAAGTATCTCCAGCTCGAAAGCCGCGCTCCCTGCACTGGGTCTGCTGACAGGCAGCATGGGCCCCCAGGTCGCCTGGGAGCTCCTGAGAAGTGCACAACTGTGGAATCAGAACCTGCATTTTCGGGGGGCTCTGCACACAAGGTAAAGTTTGAGAAGCACCACACTAGGCGGCATTTTCTTCCTCGGGATGACCTGTGTAATACTGGAAAAATCCGTCAGCTGGCAACAAATCCAGATGTCTGGGGAGTTTATTAGGTAGATTCCTCACACAAAAGATAAAGCTTAACTAAGAAAAGGCACCCTCTGGATTTTGTTCTCACAGGCAGACAACAAATAAGATAAGAATTTAGAAAGTGGGCCAGGGGCAGTGACTCACACCTGTAATCCTAGCACTATGGGATCACTTGAGCTTAGGAGTTCGAGACCAGCCTGAGCAAGAGCAAGACTCTGTCTCTACTGAAAATAGAAAAATTAGCTGGACATCCTATAGTCCTGCAGTCCCAGGTACTTGGGAGGTTGATGCAAGAGAATCACCTCACCCAGGAGTTTGGGTTTGCTATGCATGGGAGGTTGATGCAAGAGAATCACCTCACCCAGGAGTTTGGGTTTGCTATGCACTGGGCTGATATGAAGCATTGTAGCCTGGGCAACAGAATGATACTGTGTCTCAAAAAACCCAAACAAACAAAAAGAATTTAAGAACAGAAATTGTAACATAGCTGTGTAGCTTTAGGCAAATCATTCAACCTCTCTGAATGAGATGGTATTTGTAAAAGAGTTGTATTGAGAGAAATCATTATAAACATAGGAAGCTCTGCTATTAAGAGACATGGCTAGAAATCCCTTAAAGAACTATAAAATAGTTAGGAATAACTATAGCTATAAAAAAGAGAAAGAAAAAAAAGAAGGAAATAAAAAAGAGAGAAAGAAAGCAAAAAAAAAAAAAAAAAAAAAAAGGAAGATATAAAGAAGAAAGAAAAAGTAGAAAGAAAGGAAAGCAGGGATAACACAAGTAAATTAAAAAAAAAAAAAACAGTCTCACTAAAGCAGGGGCAGGAGGAAGTAAGGGGTAACAGCCCTAAGGAGCAAACAGGTTTAGGAAGTCTAATTTCGGATTTGTGTAGGTGTTTCTGAGAATACAGAGACTGCACTACACACGGAAGTGGGAAGAGTAATGGGACCTGTGTGTTCTTGGCCCAAAGCAACAGCCCTGAGGTTAAAAAAAAATTATCTAGCTGGGCGCCTGTAGCACAGTATTTAGAGCACCGGCCCTGTGCACTGGCATGGCAGGTTCAAACCTGGCCGGGCCTGCTAAACAACAACAACAACAACAAATTATTTAGTAACTAAAGGAATAAAAGGAAGCTCACTTGAGAAAAAAGTTTAGTATAGATGTTTAAGCTAGAAGAGGAAAAGCTTACCTAGTGAATTAATAACAGGACATGTGTTACCAATGTACTGCAGTTACTACAGAAAATGAAAACACATTAGCTGGATTCAAGCAAGAGATCCTTTAGTTAGCCAAGGCAGCGAGGGAGGTCAGACACTGAACAAGTTAAAGCGATTAGGATGCTCAGCCCTAATTCTTTTGACATATATTTATTGAGGGCTTTCTATTTGCCAGAAATTGTTCTAAAGTTCCAGAACTCTACAGAGCATAAAACAAAGTTATTGGCCTAATAATTCAGCAGAATAATTAGCAGAAGAAAACACACAAGTTATAATGCACAATAGAAAGTAGAAAAAAATTTAAATTTTTTTTTTTATTGTTAGGGATTCATTCAGTGTATAAGAAACCAGGTTACACAGATGGCATTTGATAGGTAAAGTCCCTCTTATAATTGTGTCTTGCCCCCCAAAGGTGTGTCACATACCAAGACCCCACCTCCTCCCTCCTTCCCTCTCTATGCTCTTCCTCTCCCCTGCCCATGAAAGTAGAAATGTTTACAAACTAGTTATAAATAAGAGAGCATAGAAATTTGGAGGTGAGAAAGCATTCACTTCGATGTGAGAGGAATTAAGAAAGCTCCCTGGAATAGGGAGAACACACTTTCTTAGGCTTTTCTACTTTATTCTCCCAAGAATCAAGGACCAGGACTAAACCATCTGCTGAGAATTTTTTTGTAGTCTATAGTGCTGTGATTATAATTATTAGGATATAAAATATTTGATAAAATGTTCGTGTACCTGGGACTGAGGAAAAACTAAAGAGTTAGGCAGCAGTAACCGTGATGTATTTTGGCAACACTTAACTATGGCAACCCATGTCCACCCATATTTAAAAAGTTAAAAAACATATATAATTCAAACTGCTTTTAATTCAGACCACAAGGCAATTTATTGAAACATTAGTATCAACTGACTCTTGTTGATTTGTTGGCCTCTTGCTTACACAAAGGAATGAAGATGTAAAATCCCTCAACTGTCACCTTCCTTCCTAACCTCTGTGAAATTAACAAAATATCTCTAAGGCAAGGAATGGGGAGTAACAGCAGGAATTAGGCAGGCAATCTGTTGGAAGAAACTGTTAACATTTTTTATGTTAGTTACCAGAAAAAATATGGAAAAAGTTTTGTTTCCACATTTTAAAGCTCTGCTTGTATTCAATCAGAATCAAGTAGAATGTACCTCAAAGAGTTATATGATATCTTTGCTAGTCAACTGGATCATTTTAAGAATTAAAAGTATTTCAAATTGTATATAAAACCAGCACATTGTACCCCACAATTGCATTAATATACATAGCTATGATTTAATAAAAAAAAAAAAAGAATTAAAACTTCATAGCCTAGACAAGAAGAGAATAATGAAAATCAGAAAATATGCAAAACTTCTTATATTTCTGCAATTGTTCTAAAGCCAAGCAATACTCTTTGGAAAGATTTTAGGAGAGTTAGTAATATTCAATGTTAAAAATATCTAGATGGGGGAAAAAATCTTTCAGGTTTGCTAATGGATAGAATGGAGCAGAATGCTTTTTTTAAAAAGCAATTTCATGCATCTGATATATAAACTGAATTTTTTAGAGGGGTGTCAACCCACGTACAAGCTCTGGGTTTGCTGAACTTCTGAAGGACGTGTGCCTGTAATTGGCCTTTCTCATTTCTGTCTTGTTAACAAGTATATAAATAAGAGAAGGCTTTAGTAATTGGCTCAGAGTTACTAATGAATTAATTAACTTCAGTCTATTTTACCTAACCTTTAATAATAAGAGTCTTTTTTTTTTTTTGGCGGGGGGGCCTAGAAATAGGTCTGACAGACTGAAAAAACAGACATGCGGCAAAGCTCTTGAAAATTAATGAGAAACGAGGAAAGAATCAATGTACATTCTGCTTGCAGAGAACTGACACAAAAAAGACACAATAAACCATGAACAAACACAGTCAGTTTAAAAAATAGGTTAGGAAAAGTGGGCAAATTCAATTATAGAAGTAATTAGAAGATATAGGCCAAGCTGCCTTTTGGGACTGTGCCAGAAAACATGAATTAATATGAGTGAATAGAAACAGCCCATGTAGTAATTAAGAAGCAATCACCTATGGCAATGAGTACCTGAAAACAGGCTGCAAACTATTAATTCAGTGATCAAAAATATTTTTAGATGATTAATATGGCAAATTTATTTTAAAAGACTAATTTCTGGAAAGATATCAAGACAATAGCACACTATTTGTTCCCCTGGCATTTATATAGCTAATTAAATTTTATAATTTGCAACAACAGCCATTATTATCTGAAAACAGTAAAAGCAGTATTTCGCCTTAAAAAAAACCCAAAACAAAACAGTGGATCTAAAATCAATAAGTTAAATCCAGCTCTTGCAGTCCTCCTGTAAGTGTCTAAGCCTTAAGTTATTACATT
The DNA here is from genome assembly GCA_963574355.1 of Loris lydekkerianus. Lineage (NCBI taxonomy): Eukaryota > Metazoa > Chordata > Mammalia > Primates > Lorisidae > Loris > Loris lydekkerianus. The sequence goes on from CAUYPK010050549.1 coordinate 17,860, forward strand.
CTTGCAATGTGTGTTTTTCTGACACGTCTGTGTTTCAGTAATATTAAACATTTGAATTAATGTACATGTTCTCAAGGTTTTACACGTTCCCATACCTGGGCAGGGATTCCACACACTGTTTAATTTCAACACTATCAAATAAAAGCAGTTTAATGCGCTAGTTGTGCATCAAAGACGTTCTCACTTGGTCAACAGAGGTCTGTTACTTCAGTACACACCATTCCTCCCCTCAGAATACAAAGGCACAGACGAGGTACGGTGAAGAGTGCTTTACAACACACAGAAGGCTAATGGCTTCTGAAATAGGTGATTATCAGAGCCCCGTAGAGCAAGATGAGGGTCTGGCTGGTAATAAATAACCTCGCAATATGAATTATTCTATTTTCACAGCCTTAAGAAAACGTATGTTTCATTGTGGATCATTAAAGTCTAGAAAATGCTGTCCTTTTCGAAATAAGAGGAGCTACTAAAACTAATCCGTCTGCCAGCAGGGAGTTACTGAGCACCTACTAAGGGCCCACAGCACAAACGTAAATCCTAAATGCTAACCCTGTAACAACTAATTTCTGTGTGTGCGATTTCCTTTGGGAAGCCAGTAAACAGCAACTCTAACATGCCCTGCTTTAGAGAGGCTAGTTTTTAATTACTACATTTGCTCATGGATTATTGTTATTTTTAAGGTTAAGGTACAAATGAGTGACCTACAAACGAAGATCAAACAAGAAACTCCTTGCAGATGGCCTGGAAATCAAGGATATACAGATACTGGAGAAAAATAAACAATGAAGGATTCGTTTGAAACAATGAAGATACCAAATTAAGCAACTTTTAAATCTGCCCAGTTCTTTTGTTGTCCACATTTCTCTTTTTCTTAAAAATGAACTGAGTGGCTGGATGCAGTGGCTCACGCCTGTAACCCCAGTGCTCGGGGAGGATGAGATGGGTGGATTGCTTGAGCTCATGAGTTGGAGACCAGTCTGAGCAAAAAAAGTGAGACCTCGTCTCTGCTAAAAATAGAAAAACAAAGGCAAGAGGATCGCTTGAGCTCAAGAGTTGGAGGTTGGTGTGGGCTAAGATGCCCCAGTACTCTACCCAGGGTAAGAGCTTGAGACTCTGTCTCCAAAACAAATAAAAAAAAAAAAGAACAGAATGCTTTCAAAAAGAATACGTCGGAGAAGAGAACCTCTGACAGAGTTTGCTCCATGTCAGTTACGAAAGCGAGGTGTACCGACAGTAGACAAACCACTCCCCTGCCACCAGATGCCAACAATGAGGACCAGCTCCAAGAGAGGCAGGCAACAGGGAACTAGTGAAGTGAGGACAGCTTAGAGGTGTTGGGGGCTGCCAGGGGCTGCCAGCCGAACAGGACCCACTCACCATGAAATATTAAGGGAAAAAGCATGAATGAACCACAAAGAAACTGAAATGACTCAGCTGGTTGGAGGTGGAATGTGGGCTCTTTGCCAAAGGAAGGTGTTCAAGGGCACAGACCCGGACACCTGGGGTAAAAAAAGGCTGCTCCTTGATGTTAGAAAGAGAAAATGTTTCCATGAAAGGAGACCAATGGTCTTTTCTTTAGAAATAAACTTCCTTTCTCTTTTTTCTTCTTCTTCCTTTCCTTTCATCCGACATACATTTTTCTGAGTTCTTACTTTTGGCGAACCAGACTGGGTTAGGAATGGGTAAGGGAGAGAGCGGAGAGCAGAAGATAAAAGATACGTGAGACGCAGCCCTTCTTCCCAAGTTCTCATTCTAGAGGAAGGACAGATGAAGGGGCCAAGACTACTGATAAAAGGTACTGAAGTAAGTGCAAAGGAGGCGCCCAGCAAGCTCCATTGGTGGTGCAGTGGACAGGCGACCAGCTAGGCCTTATGGGAGGTCACAGAGGTGTCAGGGAAGAGGCAGCTCTCATGCCTATGTTGAAGCAGAGATGGAAGGAGGGGACTCATCTCTAACTTCTCAGATTTTTCTGGAATTCATAACACTTTCTCCTCATATCCCAGACTTTTGCCTCCTCCAGGTTAGTATTTTTTAAGCACATTCTTCTGTTTTTAATCGACTGTTAGAATGATATCTGGTTCCTCACCGATTGGAAAAATGAGGTCTTCCAATAGCTTTTCTTTTTTATGTTTGACGGTTTTGTATTTTTTTCAGTGATAAAGCCTTATTCTAACTTATAGCTTGATGAGTCCCATGGATTGCACTGTATCCTTTATATATCTTTTCCTTTTCTCATTAGATATTTACAGACTTACTAGTTGATAATTACTCTGCTAGGTATAGTTTATTCCTTCCTTTCCTCTAGTTTGGAAATTATGCCCTTTCTAACATGAAACATGGACATTATTCTAAGTGCACCGACTAGAAGGTCAGACTTAAGCATATGGTTATGTCCCATCAGTGCTAAACATACATCAAAACCAATCTTGTTATTGGCAGATGTATTAGTCAGTGGGATTATGAATACTTGCCGGTTTAGTTTTCAAAGAAAGACTGTAGATCAGTAGCCTAGTTAAGGTAACTACAATAGGCTTACCTATAAATGAAGACTTTCAGACTGCAATTGTTCAAAAGTTTCCTCATGCAAAACCAACCTTGTTTACTGAATAAATAAAATCTAAGTTTTTGCGTCTCTTTAGAGGCTAAGAAAGGAAAAGTAACAATTAGACATGAATATTAATTCATTCAGTGGATTCTTTTTTAAGTACTCTGCTAGGGACAAGGGATACAAAAATGATTAAAACATGAGCCTTGCCCTGAAGGAACTTCTTCCCTCAAGAAGAAGATGAGTTACATAATTAAATCTATCATTATAATATAGGCATGATAAGATATAAAAGTGTGGCAAGTAAAGAGAGCACGAAGGAGGTGAATCTAAATCAGACTGGGGCAGTGGGTAAGAGGATAGATGCCAGAACTGAGTTTTTAGGAACAAGAATTTAATTAGCTGGAGAAGGGGCCAAGGGAAGGTGATGCATGAAATATTAATAGCATGCATGCTGAGCTGGGGAGTGTCTGTTGGTGAACTTGCAAGGTACTGGCTCCATGCAAAAAAGGGCGAGGCGGGGGTGGTTCAAGTATCGCTCACATAGACCAGCCTCTCTCTGCTGTCTTTGGTTCCAGACTCATTTCCTTTCTCCTAACTCCTTTTCTTTCACTCAAGGTCTCTGGACAGAGCCAAATAGAAAATTTAGTCTGTAGCCATGTCGGAATCTGAAAGCTGCTAGGCTAGAGTGTGTGTGCTGAGGGGTCTGTCAAATGGGCATTCATGCTAACAACCTAGGTGAGAGCACAGAGAAACAGCAAAGGGTGAGATCACGATATACTTGTACGTGCCTCACAGCGACGCTGACATCCATGGAAATGATTTCTTTCTCTGTGCCAGTGTTTTTTTTTCTTTTATCTGAATTTAAAGCATTGAATAGCCAGCTTGTCACAAGGATCTCAAAATGTTTCTTACATGAACAATATCAAGAAAAAGGAACCAAAAAAATTCTTAGCAAGAAGATTGATCTGAGGATAAGCTCTCGTATATTGAATGCTAAAGTGTTTATTAGAGATGTCCACTGCTTTTACACATTTTTTGCCTAGACAACTCCCACTCATCTTTCAGTACCAGCTCCAAAAAAGCATATATTTTTTCTGAGAAGCATCGTCTCATCTTCTATATGACATCTCGTCACTCTGTTATATGCTTTCTCACTTCCTTTCACTTTTCCTTTGTAGCACTTAATATGACTCAGTTAAATACTGAATTATGTAAGTAATGGTTTCACATCAGTTCTTTTAAGTAGAATATTAGCTTCCGGAGGGCAGGAGCCCAGGACCATGCCACAGTACCTACAATGGCCTAGCTGCATTGCTACCATATAGTAAGTGCTGAATAAACATGTTTTAAATGTTTCATTTACTTTTGAATCTCAAATTTGGTGAAACTCAAATACAACAAATTGAAATAAAGCAGATCTACTAAGCAAAACCAGATGTCACATTAACAACTAATTGGAAGCCCTGGACATTTCTCAAATCTGACCCTCGCTTCGAGAAGTCAAATGACCAGACTATGTTCTCTGCTCTCGCGTCTTAGCTGATCTCCTTATACCAGTTGGGTTCAAAAGGAACCCAACATCTTCTTATTCATCTGGGTCAGGACATCTTTATTATTGCAACTTGTTTTCCTCAGGTTGTTTTCATCCTTCATTATTGAGTTCCAACTGGGCTAGTCACTGTGCCAAGCAGTTGAAAAGGCACAGACCCGGGCTCAGGAGAGCAGTGGGCTGAGCCTCAGAGGCAAGACCGGAGAAGGATCTGTCTCCAGGAAACCCCTGCCTGTCCTCCCTCCACAAGAGCTTCACCCTTTCAGGTAAAAGGATTTGGCCCTTGTGATAATGCACATTGACCTGGAAATCATATCTGTTTATTTTAGCTGTAATCAAACGTCACATTTGCTGTCCTAGGAATGAGCTATCCAAGAGTAGATTTTGACCCAGAGGACAGAGGAACAGGGAGTCAGATTGTGGGGGCATGAGAGGAAGAGGGCAATGGAGTGCTGTGAGGCAGGGGGACAGACAGAAGAGCTGGAAGAATATCGCGTGAACAAGCACAATGCAAATGCTTGATGAGTAAATAAAAGATAAACTGCTTTCTTCAGATTGGTTGAAGGTTGCTCCTAAACTTTGAGAAAAAGTTTACAAAATATGAAACAGATGGCTGTAGCTGTTTGGGGTTGAGGCCAAATCCCAGTTACACTATCACACTCCAGGTCTTTACAGGGAGAACATACAAAATGTTTTCTGTTCCTTTTTCTTTTCTATCACCACTAATTCAAGAGGATTGCCATTATCAGGAATGTTATAAGGAATCATACCATGTTCTCAAAGGTTCCGTGTAAGCTTGAGCTCTGATGCGTATGCTGGGTTCTCTTAGCCATTGCAAGTTTTCTTTTTTAATCAAAGAAACTCTAATAGTCTAATTGGTCATGAGAACTAGTGGTGATGTTTCAAAAGAGGACAAATGCCATACTGATATCTGAACACTAAGGTTCTTTTCTGTGTCTGTGAGTATAATGCTTGCTTACACATACTAGCAAAGAACATAATTAGCATACTAATTTGATTCTCTATCTAAAGAATGGAAGATTCTGTTGACAAAGACAGCTGTCCCTGAATAGCTAGGGTGACCCTTGGTCAATTTTCCATCTGCCTCAGAGTAAAAAGTCTGGACTTAGCCCCACATTAGCTGTATGACCTTGGGCAGCTACTTAATGTTACTGTTTCTCAATATCTTCATCTGTAAAATGGGCACATCTGATACCTGCCTCATAAAGTTGTAGTAAAGATTAAGTTAGCACCTTACAATAGACACTCTAATTTTTTTTTTTGAGACACAGTCTTGCTCTGTCACCTTGGCTAGAGTGCCATAGCCTCAGCCCAGTACGCAGCAACTTCAGATACCTGGGCTCAAATGATCCTTCTGCCTCAGCCTGTCGAGTAGTTGGAACTTCAGGTGTATGCCACCATCCCTGGCTAATTTTTCTATTTTTAGTAGAGATGGGTCCTTGTTCTTGCTCAGGCTGGTCTTGAACTTCTGACCTCAAGCAATGCACCTGCCTTGGCTTTCCACAGGGAGCTAGGATTTCAGGCATGAGCCACCATACCTGACCTACACTCTTTGTAAGCTCCTGTCTGAATCTGTCTATTCTTTGAAAAGTTGTAGCAGGCCTAGAGCTCTTTACTTCTACCTGCCTGTAAAGAGAGAGGGATAAAGAGAAGTTTTACTAAGTCAGCTTCAAGACTTCTTAAGAGCTCTGTGGGACTAAGTTTGCCCTGAAGAGCTAGAATCCTGCAGCTATAGAGAAGTCACAGCTTTCTTTTGTCCTTGGTTCCCAGGATTACAAGTCTCCACAGGGTTAATACACAGAAGCAGGGAGTGACACGGCTGTCCGGGAATGTCTTAAACCCATCTCTAATGGCTGTTAGAAGCTCTTAGAATATCAGGTTGACAAACCAAAATAGCACCAATTATAACTGCATGACTACAATCTCCTAATATCTTCCTGTACTGATTCCCTTACTCCATAAACTTTTCCTTCCTTAGATTGGCGGTTCTCAGTCTTGGCTGGACTTCGCAATCACCCCCAGAGCTTTATAAGATACTGAAGCTTGGGTCCCATCCCTGGAAATTCTAATTGAACTTATTTGGGGTGTAGTCTCAGCATTGAGGATTTTTAAAAGCTCCCAGAAAAATCATTGCATTTTGAACACTAAAAAGTTCAAAAATAATGTTTTCAATTTAAAGTTCAAGTTCATCAATAGTACAATTAGTAAAAACAGAATATTTAGTCATGGCACATAAACTTAATTTCACATTGTTCGTATTTTTGTGTCTTATAATTATTTTAATCCTAATTCAGTGTAAACATACTCTACCCTCCCTGCCTCATAAACATAGGGCTGTTGAGCCAGTCAGGTGTGGGACGCCACCAGATAGTGCTGAGAAGAGCAGCACACCATGCTCGTGCTGTTTGCTGAGACAGTCCTCACAGCCAGTGGCTGGTCAGCGTCCTCTTGGGCCTCAGATTTGCTCCAGGCACCTAAAGATCTCTTACTCTTTAGTGGTTGTGCCAGTTTGGTTGCCAGTTTCACTGAATGGATATGTTTCAACTTCAGTTTAATGAGATTGGTGTGCCATGATCAGCTGTGATTGAGATATGTTGCAAGAAATGTGAAATAATAATAAAGCTCTAAAGTTTGCAGACAACATATTCAAGAATTAATTGCAGCAAATTCAAGGTTGTGCTTTCACTCACAACCCAATACACTGTCTTGAGTGAGAGAACCTGGTAGAGTTACAATCACTGTGGGGGACGGCTATTTGACATGAATGTCCTTGTGAAGACAAAGCTTGAGGTTTTGCAAAAAACCAACCTCCCAAGCCCAGAAGTTCCTTACTGGGCCTCAAGTTTGCCGCAGTGCATACTAATGGGGGGTGGACGGGGAACTGGACAAAGAGGCCTCTCTATGTTCTGGTGCTGGGTCTCTTTTTTGGGGACAGAGAGTGAATCTTGTTTTCTCATATTGGAGAAGGAAGCTTGTTTCCAAAGTCCTACCTTAACTTATCTCTGAACTGGAAGTGGAAAAATAGTCTTAAGTAATTCTGTTAATCTTTTCTTATCAATAAAAATCAGTTTATAAATTTGTCCAGCGTTAATACAACATTTTTAGAAAAAAATCAGGCCAGAAGTATTAGATGTTGGTGGGGGAGGAGAGTGCCCCTGATATGTGGGGCACTTGTGATCTGACCAGTAATTTTAATATCTTCTGCTGAAGATGAAGAAATGGATAATTCATTTTGCTTCTTTATTTGCTGACTCAACTTGCTAGTGGCATGAAAAGTTAAATTACCAGTTAGGTAATATAGCCTAAGACTGATTTTTTTTTTCAGAGTTTCTAAGAAGAAAAAGTGAGGCTTGAGGATGAGGCCTGTAGGGTGAAATTTGGTATGCATTTAATAGATGACTATTGTAGGTCACTGCTAAGGTGCTGCTGATGATATTAATAAATTTCCCTGAGAAATGTTTGCAAAGCAGTAAAGTGCATAAGGAAACACACTACCTTGTTTTTTAACAGCACCGAGTTATTTTTGAATATTACTTATGACCCTTTATGCTTAGAGATACTTTTTTCTCTAGTAAGAAGTTTTGAATGCAAAACAAAGAGGGATTTATGAAGAACTTAATATACTCAAATTAAAATCACCTGGATGCCGTATTTAATTCTTTCACTGATTTTCTTTGTTTAAAACAAAAATTATTTTAAAAGACCCCAAATTACTTACTTGTTTTATACTTTAGTTCCTCAAGTTTTATTTCAACATTTATATGTGGAGTCCCTAGAGTTGGATGGGTTAAAATCTTATCCTGTTCTTCTGTAGTACAATAGATCAAATTGAGCAAAAACACTTACAACATATAGTTTGTGGATTAGATTCTTCATTTTCACATGGCAAGTGAACTGGAAGTCCACATTCAGACTTCAAGTCAACATGTGATGGATTCCTCGTACTACCAATTTACTATTAGTACCAATACTGTTAGTAATGAGTTTCAGAAAACTAACGTGTGACAGTCTAAGAATGAATTACTTATGAAGAGAAAATCAGTACTGTTTGGGGGTGCTTTCCTAACCTTGCAAAGCAGACAATCAATCCTGACTTCCCATAACACATTTCACTGGGCCATTTCCTGAGACAGCATTCTGTAAGGGTAAATCTGACGCCTGTGGGATTTGTTGAGCTACTGATGTCGAAACACTGTATTTCCTTGTCTCTCCATCTCTTGCTCCTTATTTTACACTGCCATTTATTTTACAGTGCTTTTTATTTTACACTGACCCTAGCCTACAGTATATGAAATCTCAGTTTTTCCATTCTGCAGATAATTTCTGGCTCTGTGATTTTAGATCCATTACTTTTGACTGAGCTTTTATGTCACCAGAGACAGCTTTGCATTTTAATAAAGTTTCCAATCCTCTAGGGCCCTCTCCCCTGAAACAGCTCCAGCTCCCCAGGGATGCTGAAGAGTTGAGCAGAGAGAGTAGAAGCTTTTGTGGACAGTGACACTGATGGCAGATAACTCCAGCTGTCATTACAAGATCATCCAGATAAGGGGGGACAATCAAGTGGGGGCTTACAGTCCACTTGAGTTTTTCTGATTGTAAAACCAGCCATTTTTCAATTTAAATAATTTAAGGATTCTAGCTTCTCTATACGCTGAGGCTCATTTAGCCTCTTATTAGCTAACTGTTTCTCCAGTTCAAGAGGTAGAAGGGAAGAGTGCAGATTTTTTGTTATTGTTAATTCACAGCAGTGGGTAGTGGTGTGTAAATAAAAAATAAGGCAAATGATTTTGATGAGAAGAGAAAGTAGGGATCCATACAAATAATCATAATTGATTTTAAAAAGTTAATTAAAAGGAATAAAAAGAGACTAATACTGAATAGCCTAGCATATATCAGTAGACAAATGACAGAGAGGAGAACAGATTAGAAAATTGATTCCCAGCTAGCTAAAGGGAGAAACACACTAACACAGTTCTTAATGTGAACTTGAAAACCCTAATTTTTTTCTAAGTCCCTTTCTTCCCAGTATTCTGACAATGATCTTATCTCACGTTGTTCTCCACTGAAGGAAATGCTGGGGGGAGCAAGAGGGAAGGAGCAAAACAAAGTTTTAATTTCCCAGAAGAGTCAGCTCAGGACTGATTGACAGAAGCCACCTGTGACCGTCCACAATGGCAAATGCAGCTAAGAAACTGTCATTGGCATGAGGTCCTCCTTCTTTTAAATTTTGCAGTCTTTCCTACTTCCCCGATCTCTGTGATCAAAGGTCATACACCTGGCCTATATTTATTTTCCTTTTTTTTTTTGAGACAGAGTCTTATTTTGTCACCCTTGGTAGAGTGATGTGGCGTCACAGCTCACAGCAACGGCAAACTCTTGGGCTGAAGCAATTCTCTTGCCTCAGCCTCCCAAGGAGCTGTGACTACAGGTGTCCACCACAATGCCTTGCTATTTTTTTTTTTTTTTTTAGAGACAAGGTCTTGCTCTGGCTCAGGCTGGTCTCAAACTCAAGCTCAGATGATCCACCCTCCTCAGTCTCCTACAGTGTTAGGATTACAGGTGTGAGCCAGTACTTTATTTTCAAGTGGTATATACAGTGTTAGCACTCAGGTCACTCACTTCTATACGAGAAAGAACTGTTCGACAACAAGATGAGGCTCTTCTTCAGACTTTCAAGGCCATGAGAAAGAACTGTCCGACAACAAGATGAGGCTCTTCTTCAAACATTCAAGGTCATGCTTTCTATTTTAGTGTATGTGTTCTAAGGGTAGGAAGGATGGAGAACCACACTACGCCCACGGGCCTATCTTTTCCTTTGCATAGGAGACACGTTCCTCTCAGGAAGACACAGATTCCCCAGTGTGAAGGTCAGACCCTGAGAGAGAAGCTTGGACAGGTGGTCAGAGAAAATATGTCCTGACAGAGGTAGGACCCACGGTCACCACTAAGAGTCGGGTCTGACTGAGAGATACTCTTTGATCAGGAAGGTAACAAAGCATGCAGACTCTGGAACAAACCAGGTCTTCCCCTGGCCCTTCAAAGGAGTCCTCCTATGTAGAAGTCCTCCTCCAATAGCTCAGGAGCCGCAGGAGGAGGAGAGACAAGATAAGGCGTTGTTTCTTTTCTTCCCTTCCTCCCCCTTCCCTCTCCTTTCTTTCCTGTCTTCCTGCCATCTAAACGATAGAAGCCCATCTTTGGGTTGCTAGAGAAATGGCTGATGCACAAGTGGATCTCAAGGAAACATTATGGGTTATGGCTATTCAAACTCCGATTGTAAACTTAAGGATTGGTAATCTGCTTTTCTTCCTATCTTCTTTCATTTTAGAATTAGGAAAAGCAAAACAAACAGCTAGATAAGCTATGAGTGTTAGAAACAGCTAATATTGCTTGTGTTCCCTATATCCCTTCCTCCTTTTCTTCCTTCCTTCCCTCTTTCCCTCAGTTCCTTCCCTCCCTCCTCCCCTCCCTTCCAACTTGCATGCTAGTGCACGTGCAGTGACTTCTTCCCTGGACTGTCAGGGCTTCTGACTGATTCACTCATTACTATATTCCCAGCACTAAGCACAAGGCCTAAATATTTGTGGAGAGATTGAACTAATAGGATTTACCATCCACAAGATAAACGATTGGTACAGACATAGCCAGTTAACATAAATAACATAAAACATTACTTTACGTTTTTTCTTTTTTTTTTTTTTAATTTGTAAAGGTTTGATTACAGGAGAATTTCCCGAAGTGTGTTCAACAAAATATTACCTTTGAAGAATAAAAATAGATACTTTGCAAAAAAAAGGTAGGGAGAACCTATAGAAAAATAGTTTGGGATACTCTACATAGAGTGTCCATAAAGTTTGTGTGCAGCCAATTTAAATTACACGCAAACTTTATGGATACCCCGTATTACAAAAAGTTCAGAGAGATCTTTTATTTCTCAAGAGTTTTTCAAGTAGTAATTTTCACTGTGAATTTCCTAGAGAAGGACAGAAATTATTTGACCATGTTATCCTTTTATGAGAATAGTATTCCATTAAACATGTTCTGGGAAAAGCAGTATCTTAATTCAGTTTTATTTCCTTTCATTTTGTTTTTTTCAGGAAGTGCTAATTAATTTGTTTCCCCTATGAAAGATGCCCTTAAGTTAACTCTCCTGAACCATTAATAGATAAATCTATTTTATCTAATTTATCCTTTTAGATAAGATAAATCTTATCTCCTGAAAACCAGATAAGCTGGTACGTTTTATTTTTTTAACCATAATTTAAAAATTTATTGTAAAACCCTCCAAAATACTACTTACTAAGAAATAAAAGGAATCAGTGTCATACCTAATGACTCTAAGAATGCATTCAGAATAATGGTATTACCAAATAAAGAGCTGATTTTAGTTCACAGTATATTGCTCAATTGCATTTACCATGTAGATACTATAGCCTCAGTAAGTATTCTGACTTTGTACATAAGGCGTTAGATCTCCTAGGGTGTGCTTTAGTAATATGGGTTAGGATCCCTGCATATAAAGACCCATGACAGTGTAGGAAAAGTCTATACTGTAGTTTAGCAGAGTGAGCCTGGGACTAAGAGACAAGAAACTAAGTTACAAATTTGACACTGTCACTGACTCCGTGTGCAACTTTGGGTAAACCCTGCTTTCCTTTTCTCTAAGATGGTCTCAGTTGGTAATTTTTCCCCTTGTCTCCTTCAGCAATGGATTTTCACAAGTAAATCTCCCATGAAACTTCAACATACCACAGCCCGGCAGGTAGCAATGGAGGTACTCTGGTCTTAAGGGGGCCTCCCTTCCCCCACCGTCCTAAGTATCTCCGAGGAACGAAGAACTCAGGGGACACAGTTCGAAAACCACAAGTCTAGATAATCTTCAGGGTTCTTTCCGTATCTTACTCTTGCTTCTAAGAATAAGACTGAAATAGAGAAGAATCTTTGTGTGCACACTAAAGCCTGTGAGCCCCTGTAATTTCACACAGCATTCAGTTATTAAAGAAAACAGAACACTGCCCTAGGACATGTGGCAAGCACCTTTTGAATTTCAATACATATTTTAGATTAAAAATAAAATAAGAAATATATTACCAGAATGTAGCCTTCCCTCAGTCATTTTATGGACACCTTTCAACATATACACTTGAAGGCAAGTTAAAATTGAATGTAAACATTATTCCTAAAAAGTTGCCCATTTATGCAGTTTTCTGAGACCCTCTTAATTTTTAGTAGGCAAGGTTTTGCTAAAGCCAAAAAGTGTTAATTACATAAATATGCATATTCTTTTTAAAGCATTATACTATATAATGGTTAATACACAATGGAAAGTAAATGCAAAACTATTTCAACAGAAATACTGCTTCTTGCACAGCCTGTAAAATTATGACATGTTTACTGGGAAAATGCATTACTCATGGCAGGGTTACAAAAGCAGTATTAACCTTCTTGAAATTTAATAGCAAAGTCAGACATGTAAAAATCAGTACCAGACAGGGTAATGTAACTACTTTTGTTAAGATTGTGCACAGAATACAGCAGATATTTAAAGGTACATAAAGATGTGGGTAAATAAAGGGTTCTTTAGAAGACTCACAACACACATGCATCACTACCAAAATCATGATGCAGATTGCTCTAAAGATAGTGTTCTTGGAGATGAAAAACCTTGTCCTTTCTTTTGCTTCTTTTAGTTTGGGCACTGCTGCTTTTCCAATTTTGTACAGGGTGTCACACATTAAATTTGTCCTTCAAAGCAAATTTAAGAAAATAAGATAGAGGTGCCTATCTTTTGGGGTAGGCATTTTTACACAGACAAGTTACCAAACCCTTTCATTGTATCTGCTATATGACTCAGGAGTTATTATAATTTGGAATCAAAGAGGATGTTTGCGTCTGGAAAAAAAAAATACAATTTATCTAAAAATAGCTTTAATAATAAGCCGAGAACTCCAAAGTAGTAGTTAAAAATGTATGATGAAATATATACCATATAATTGCACTTACCATCAAATGCAAGTTTGATTTACAAAGTAATTTTGAAACTAAAATGTATTTTCTTGCTATTGTTTTATGATAGGACCAATTACTTGGCTAGTCATGTAATGTTAATGTTTAAAAAGGATTCACATTTTAAAATGTTTCATTGCTTTAATAACTCTAAAATATTTTGTTAAAATCTCTTATGGACTTTTTTCTCATTTTAGAGAATGCTAGCATGAGACATATTTAAAGAAACAAAGGCCAAAAGTCAGAAAGGATAATAGCTGATGGTTTTGATAATGCTAATTATATACTACTGAGAATAAAGGTAGAAAGGGAAATATGAACACTGAAGAAAGATAAACATCCCAATGCTGAATTTAAAAAATAATGAAAAAACACTTAAAATGTCTTTGTATGTCACTGTCATAATTCAAAGACATAATAGAGCCTGAATTAAAAATGTCAGTTTCTGTGAGTGTTGATAACTTGGTTCTTTGTTGGGCAAGTCAAAATGTGTCTGTTTGATAGGCAAAAATGACAGAGTAAAAATGGGAGAAGTTCGTTCTAAAAAAAGAAACACACAGACACACACGGGCGACTTTTAAAAAAGGCCCATAATGTACTTGAGGGTAGGAGGCAGTGTCTTTAGGAAGTCACCAGGCAGCATTAAAAGGCAATGTCCACGGCCAATCAAAACGATTTCTGTGACTGCTGGGGCTCTTGCATCTCTGTCTTTACACTAGACTGGAAACCCTTTGTACTAATTACCAGACTGTACCAGATTTTCTGGTTCAGTTCAATCCTATAATTGAATGACAGTGATGGGCAAGGAAGGGGAAAAATTCAGGCTCACCACTGCAAGCAGAGGGTCAGAAATGGCTTCACAGAGAGCTGGTCACAGCCTGGCACTAAGAGCAGGGTTAAGCAGAGCGTCATCAGCAAGTTCTTCTAATTCCCAGGTTAAAAAGGAAGTCAGAAAAAGAAAAACAGCCATCTGTGGCTGCTCTCATCTAGCAGATCAATTCTTAGCATGCAACCCTTTTACAAATAAGGCGAATGGAGAATAGTTTCGAGTGTAAATGTTAATTTTCAATGTCATTGCTTTTTATTTTGCTTTTGGGAAGCAGATACTGGGTTTGTCTGCAAAACTCACAGGGTCATCTTGCCAAAGTTAAATAGACGTTTGTTCTATTTACAGAAACTAGGAAAACAATGCTGCTGTTTATTCCTAGGGCTCAAAAATCATTAAAGTGCAAGGCATGTTTAGCCTATGATGTTACATAATTATAAGTTAAGCCTTGTAAAGCACTTAACATCAAAATTCTCACACTCTTTGCTTATTTATAATTCACTAGTTTACACTTACTGTGTACCCTAGAAGCTAATAAAATTATTGTCCATGGCTCCACACTTTTTAAAATAAAAGTTCAAATAATAATTTACATGATCTTAGAATTATATATGCATTACAAAATATAAAACCCATTGAGTACTGGATTAAAGACTCAGTCCACTGACTATTGTTTTTTATTAACTGAGAACTGTTCTCCACCCACTTTATCTCTAACCAAAAGAGCAACCCTAGCTTTAGCTACACCAGATCTTAAAAACACAGGTGCCAGAATCAGAGTCAAAACACGAACCCAGGCCATTCGGTAGGCAAGTGAGGATTACCTACTATCATGTTGAGGTCAATTGACTTGAAATTTAATCACAGTATAAGCCCCCTTTCTTTCCAGGCTAAAGAGTAAGCAACACCTGTGCCAGCAGTAGCTCACATTGCAGTTGACATAGCAGCCAGTTCAATTTTTAGTTACAAGTCAATTACTTACTGGAATAGAAAGAGAACATTTCATTCATTCCATGGGTGGCCACTTTCCCGAAGAAACCTGTCAGGCTTCCTTTCTCCAAAAAGAAGAAAAGAGAAAAAAAGTGAAAGTTAAAAATAAGTGATATGCTGCAAAGTTTTAGAGCTAGGCCAGCACACTACAGGAGAGAAGTTGTGCGAATAGCTTACCTTCCAAATAATGAACAGAGCTGTCTCGTGAGGCCTATCCCAGCTGGTAAGTCCTGGGACTTTTCTCATCAGAGTATCAAAATTGGGAGAAATTATAATAGGTGGTCTACACCTGAGGATAGGGACCAGCTGAGGTATGAAAGGGAAGAGCAAATGAGTAAAATGTCTTTCCTCGGCTACAGTCAGCCCCTGTGCAAGGGGAGTTTCAAATGCACTGGCTGTAGACTTCTGTCCAAAGCTGTGGTTCTTTTTTTTTTTTTTTTTTCTTTTTTTCTTCTTTCTTTCTTTTCTTTCTTTCTTTCTTTCTTTTTTTTTTTTTTAGTGAAGCTAGATTAGTTCATACAAAACTCAACAATACAGCACTGAAACCCATTGTTGATATTCAACATTTTTCACATAGCGGAGCAGAATAGACAATACGGTGTCTAGGAAACCACGGGCTGGATTACAAACTGATGGTATCTCATCCTTCTGGGGGCCTGTAATCCTTTTATTACCTACCACAGTAAAAAAAAAAAGAAAAAAAAAAGAAAATGACTGCGTGTGTGGGGAACTCTCCCAGAATAAATCAATAACATTGCCATTCTTAGAAAAAAAGGATAAATTAAATTGAAATCTTTTTACAGCACTAAGTCCCAAAGTGCCATTTGCCTTTTATGCAAGTTAATGATTTTTAAACTTTTCCTTATCTTAACCTTTCTGTGAGCTTCCATAAGATTTCAAAAATTAAATTATTTGTAGGGGTTTGCTTAAAAACAATATTTAAAATTAACTTGGACTTTATACTCCTCATGATAAATAGTTGGAAAGTTATTTATTTTAAAGTGCCCAAGATTGGAACTAAGGCATGAGTTCAAAGTAATTTCCATTAATTTGTTTTAAAATACATGTGTTGGATTATTAGTAATCTGTATTTATTCCTCCATTAAGAACACATTGAAATTCAAGGATTTGGGGGCTTACATACCTAATATCTACCTTAATAAACAGTTGTCACATTTTAACTTCGTCTCAAAAATTGTTCATTTCTTAAATGCATTTCCTAATTATGCATAACTGCACAGCCATTCTTGAGGAACAAGTTATGCCTACTACTAACCTTTTTGAAAATCTGGTCCAATCCCTTTTAAAAATGCAATCCAGTTCCCAGACTTTTCTTAAGCCTCCAATTGGTCTAGGTAGCCACAGAAGTGATTGTTCCTACCAGTTTCTTTTCATCGCTTCTGCAATTGACCAATTGACAACTGATTGATGGTTATCTTTTCACTTCAACAATGAAAGAAATTACCATCACTATAGCTATGTACAGTAAATGCCTCCAGAGTAAATTACATGATTCTAAAATTCTCCTTAGCTCACTTAGTAAAACATCAACACAAAAAAGTTTCTTTTCTGCGCCTCCTTTCCTGTACCACAGATTTGGCCTTTCCTGTCAGCTGCGAAAAAAGAACTTGACAGCTTCTTTAAAAAGAGGAATATAAAGGAACTTGAATAAAGGATGGCACTGGGCCTGTCTCAAGCAAGTGGCCATTCTTTGCACTTGGAAAAAAATTAGGCGTGTGAGCATAGATAAGCCTTATAGGAATACTCCCAAGACTACTCCCCGTGACCTTGAGATTTTCCTTCCTTCCTTCATCATTCCTGAACACTGGAGTAGCAACCTAGATTCTGAACATGCAGTCGCCAGCTTATTTTGACTAGGTGATCTTATTGAAAAGAAAACATCCTTAAATTTTTTAACTTCTTTTCTTCCTTAGCACTGCAAAGGCCCCCTGCTCCTTCTAACTGCTCTCAAACAAATGCTGTTAGGCAGGTGTCACATTCATCCATTATATGTGGATGAACAAGAGCTTCACATTCTACTCCCAAATCTAACCCTGAGCCTTGGCAAGGAAAGATATTCAAACATTATTTCTCTCCTTGCACAAAGTCATTTTTTTTTTTCTGCTGAAGTAAATATGCTGCTATGAAAGGCTGGACTGACTGATTCTTTTATCCTTTCACACCTTCCCCACTTTAAGATCATATTTTTAAAGTGAAAAAAAAAAAATAATAAATAAGAAATCCCCACACTCCCAAGTAGTGAAACATGATTTCTCACTAGTTTTTCTTAATGTTTCCAATTCATAAAGTTTGTTCTATTGAACATCAAAAGATAAACTGTAGTTTTATTATCTGGAAATGACTTGGCACTGTTGAACTTTTTCCACGCCATCAGTATTATCGTGAAGAAGTTACACAGTAATCGAAGAAAGCGTAGTTTACTCTTATTCACCTGACTCCATCTACAATGGGCTAATTTTCTGATATTTCTGGCCTCAATTATTTAACCAAATAATAAATTTTCATTAAACATGAACTTTATGTGCATCATGGTAGGCTCTATTGAATGCTTGAGAAATATGAGATGAGATTCTGCTCAGCAGAAGTAGATAATTTATTTGGGAAAACAAGGCATATAGGAGAGAATAGCTACTGGATAAAATGTAATATAAATACTATAGATACATAAGCATGACGCCTTATATATTTCACTTGATACTTGGCTTAGACATGGTACCAAATGTGTGTTTTTAACTTAAAAAATTCACAATCTTCCATGTCACCTTTGTTATATTTGTCAGTGATATTATTATTCAAATATCCCAGATGACATTTATGAAATATCATATTTATATCTATCTATCTATCTATCTAGACCTACCATAGGTCACACTGTATTAATGAAATTGATTCAAGATACTCTCGTCTGTTATCTTTAGCTTCCACAACTTCATTTCTGGAATAACCTTCTTCCAACTCTGCTTTCATCATATTATATATAATTTGGTTCTAGAATTTGTAATGCTTTTTTTATTTTTATTCACTTGTTTTTTCATTTTTTGCATGAAGTCTAAACTTCCCTGCTCAGTTCCCTCTCCAACCTCCAACCTATTTCCCTGATTTTCCATCAGCTGGCTTCCTTTTTATTAGGAGGATTTCTTGCTATTGCATACTTGCCTAGATGCACACCATGACACAAATAAGCCACAGTCGACTTACGAATCTTTCCCTACAGTAGTTCACAAAGATCTATTTTTTCGTATCTTTTTCATTTATTATTGACTTTGACGCACATTTGGCTCAGTTTCAACATAACCCCCATCACAAAACTTCCTCTCCATAGTTGGCACACATCTTTATTATGCTGCGTATTGTCTTGGATTGTTGTTGCATATAATTTTCCCCAGGTAGAAGTTAAGGACAGGAATTGTTTCATATGTGTCTTGTATCTTTTTAAGTCCAGCTATTGGCAGATAGATGCTCAATTATATTATTATTCAATGAAGGTATAGTCCTTGCTCCTAAATAACATTTCAGGGAGGAGTTAATATTAGTTGTGAGAATAAGGTGGTGCCTGAAAAGCTAAATACAAAGAATTGGCAGTTGGAAAGCTCAAGCAGTTCTTTTGAAAAGCAAATTAAAATTTTAATGTAAGTTTTAAAATATTTGCATAATGAAGACTATCTCAAAACCAATCATGTGGAAGATAGAACTATCCGGAAGAAGCATTACTGCATTTTTAGGTCAGTCCAAAATACACCTATTTATCTGTAACCTAGGTGAGCAGTGGTAACAGCCATTTATTGAACTTTTGGTAGTTGAAGGACTGCAATAAGTACTTTGCATAAACTATTTCATTTTGTTTTCAGGGTAACCTTATGAGGGAGATATTGTCATTGCCATTCTACAAATAATAATGTTGGACTTAGCTTAACTGAGCTAAGTTAAGCTCAGGGCTGCCTGGACATTAGGTGGTGGGGTTGGGGCTGAAGCCCAGTTCCGTTTGGCTTTAAAACCCTCTGCTTGATGTTACTCAAAACTGACCCAATGGTGGGGATCAGATTAGTCCTCAGTTCACGATTCTGAGGCGGCCATTTATGATACATATGAGGGAGGGAAAGGAAGAGAGAGTTTTCTATGTGTTTCTTTACCACACAACCAGTCTGGTGTCCAGAGTTAAAAATTCTTTTGTATAGTATTCTGCTTTATTTTTCTTCATACATATTTTTCTGACTCAGATGGCCTCCTCAATCTTTCAGGTTCCCAATGTTCTGTTTTTTTGTTTATTTTTTGAGACAGAGTCTCACTATGTAGCACTCTGTAGAGTGTTGTGTCTTCACAGCTCACAGCAACCTCAAACTCTTGGGCTTAAGCGATTCTCTTGCCTCAGCCTCCCAAGTAGCTGGGACTACAAGTGCCCACCACAAAGCCCGGCTATTTTTTGGTCGTAGTTGTCATTATTGTTTGGCAGGCCCAGCCTGGATTTGAACCTGCCGGTTCTGGTGTATGCGGCTGGTGCCCTAGCTGCTGAGCTACAGGCCCTGAGCCCAAAGTTCTGGTTTTTCAAAAACTTTTCTGTGGATTGCTACTAAGATCTTCAAAGTCTGATCAGTCAATTAGGAAAAAGCTATGGCAAGGAAGAGAGAAGTATACATGTTTTAAGAACTAAAGGAAGAAGCCTTCAGGAGACTGTGTGTGCTGGACGGTGAGCAAGAGAAGCAACCATGACAATAGTCAGAAGCAGAAAAAGGGAAGGAACTCAATTCCCTCAGGAGTGGGAAATGAGAGGAGAGAAGGCAGGGTTCATGAGGGAGGATGCCGGGTGCAGGGAAGGTGATGGTAAGAAGTAGGTCAGCCTGAGGGCATCAAACTTCTTTGTGAACAGGAGTAAAATTATTATTAGTTTTTTCACTTTAAAAATATTTTATTATTAAATGATTTTTTTTTTATTGTTGGGGATTTTTTGAGGATACAAGAAACCAGGTTATACTGATTGCATTTGTTAGGTAAAGTCTCTCTTACAATTGTGTCTTGCCCCCAAGAGGTGTGTCACACACCAAGACCCCATGAGTAAAATTATTTACTAAGGCTTATTGTTATTGTTTTGGATAGTGATGGCAGAAGGTAGGCATGGATAGGGATTAACAAGAGGGACACCCTGGAAGGAGAAAGCGCGTTTCTCTGCCCCCGCACCTCTTCCATCAGCCTCTCTTCTGCGGCCTTCTCCAGCGCTGCCTTGCTTCTGCTTCCCTCAGCTTTCCTGACTTTTCTGGCTCTTTCTCTGTGTGCTCCATAACAAGTCCAGGTCCCCAGGGGTGTTTGCTCTTACCCTGCTCTCTTTTCAGCCCCCACTTTCTCCCTGGTCCCACTTCTGCGGCTTTATCAATTCGGTTATCAGATTGATAGTCAGACTTGATCTTTCTCTACAATCTAGATCTGTATTTAGTACCTGAGCTTCACTATGTGTAAAATCAAACTCTTCAGCCACTTCATTGTAAACCAGACCCAACATTCTGCTCTGTCTTCAGCACACTCATCTCTCTTTAACACGTCACCATTAATTACTGTGGTTTCCAAAGCAAGAAGCCATCAATGATCTGATGTCTTCTAATTCATCAATCCTGATAACTAGTGTTGAATTTTTTAACAAGTTATTTTTAAAAATGAAAATGTATTTATTTTTCAAATGTTGTGTCTTTTCTAATTCATATCCCAAAGTTTATCCTCCATTTTGTCCCACAATATACCGTATATACTCGAGTATAAGACTAGTTTTTTCCGGCACAAAATTTGTGCAGAAAAACCCAAACTCTGCACAAATTTTGTGCCGGAAAAAACTCGGCTTATACTCGAGTATATAGGTAGCTCTTTGAAAATCTTTTTGGTTCTAATACTTCCGCTCTTTAACCCATCCTCCATTTCATGGCAGGAAATGCCATTCTAATTTTTTTTTTTTTTTTTTTTTTTTAGACAGAGTCTCACTTGGTTGCCTTGCATAGAGTACTCTGTTGTCATAGCTCACAGCAACCTCAAACCCTAGGGCTCAAGAGATCCTCTTGCCTCAGCCTCCTCAGTAGCTGGGACTATAGATGCCTGCCACCATACCAGGCTAGTTTTCCTATTTTTTAGTAGAAATGGGTGTCTTGCTCTTGCTCTTGCTCAGGCTGGTCTTAAAGTCCTGAGCTCAGGCGATCCACCTGCCTCCCCTCCCAGAGTACTAGGATTATAAGTGTAAGCTGCCGCGCTCAGCCAGGAAACATCATTCTAAAATGCAGATCTCTTCCCACCTCTTAACTTGTCATGATTATCTACATTGTACAGCAATGATTCCCACAGTGTTCTGAGGAAACTAGGGATCCCTAGAGGTATTAGAAGGACTCCAAAATAAAATTATAAATCTGATTATGAAAATACAATTGTATCAGTGATCAAAGTCTATTACTGAATGATACGTGATGCATGTGCAGGGGAGTGACATGCTCATGAGGGGGACGTAGCCTGAGAAACCCGTTGCAAGTTAAAAGTTTCATACGTCAAAAATGCTTTTAGTACACCCTATCTTAGCCTTAGCCCACCCTAAATCTGCTCGGAACAATCACATTGTCTACAGCTGTGCAAAATTATCCACACACGGTACGCTTGTGGACTCTGCTGATTGCACGTCTGACCGGGAGCTGCACTCTCTGATGCTGCCCAGACTCTTGAGAGAGTACTGTACTGCATATTTCTAATCCAGGACAAGATGGAAATTCCAAATTTAAAGTATGGTTTTTACTGAATGTGTACCCATAAAGTCAAAAATGTTTAAGTCACTAGGTTGATACCATTATCTTATAACACATCCAGAGAAAAATCCAAAAATATGCATCTATGATCTTTGAAGAGTAAGTGTAAAGGCATGAAAACTTTCCAAACCAACCCAAGTCCAGTATTGTCTCTGTACGCAACAAGAGAGATGTGTTATAAATAAAATATATAATATATCCATTACAGAAGAAAGTGCTTAGATCAGTTTTGGTACATCAAATCAAGTGGAAAGAATGTGGAAAGGTATATTTGTATTTTTGGCATAAAAACGATGGCAGGCAAAATAGCACTAGTAGTGATTTTTATAAAAGTTATTACCAAAAATATGTTTGAAGAATCTTCTAATTTAAACACATAAGCATTAACCCTTAAGAAAATACTGTTCTTCTCTGGGAGGCCAAGGCTGGTGGATTGCCTAAGTTGAGACCAGCCTGAGCAAGAGTGAGACCCCATCTCTACAAAATAGGCATCTACTTGGGAGGCTAAGGCAAGAGAATTGCTTGAGCCCAAGAGTTTGATGTTCCTGTGAGCTGTGATGCCTTGGCACTCTACCAAGGGTGACCAAAAAAAAAAAAAGAAAGAAAGAAAAGAAAATACTGTTCTTTTCAAAACACTTTTAATTTATTCTTGGAAGACCAATTATTTTATCCAGGTATAATAGTTAAATATGACTATTGAGTTATTTTTCACACTTTTTTTTTTAGAGACAAAGTCTCACTTTGTCACCCTCAGCATCACAGCTCACAGCAACCTCCAGCTCTTGGGCTTAGGCGATTCTCTTGCCTCAGCCTCCTGAGTAGCTGGGACTACAGGTGCCCGCCACAATGTCCAGCTATCTTTTTGTTGCAGTTTGGCCAGGGCCGAGTTTGAACCCGCCACCCCCTCAGTATATGGGGGTGAGCTACAGGCGCCACCCTCTTTTTCACACTTTTAAAAACATTTATGAACTGCCTATGTTGTGTTCTAGATATAGTCTGAGTTTCATAATTTACTTCTTGTAAATGAAATTTGCCAGCCCTTTCCCAATGAGGTATTGATCGGAATATTTCAAATGATCAATAATTATGTGAGCTTTCATATTTCCTAATAATTTTTCAACAGCCCAAAATTCCCAGTTTAGTGACATTCAATGACAGATGAAATGCTAGAGACAAAACAGAATGATGCTGAGACTCCAGTATAAAGTGAAATAAATCGGAGTCTTAAGAAGTTAAATATTGGCCCTATTATGACTCGACGTGTTTTACAATATCTCCCCTCCATCCCTCTGTCTTCCCTAGCTTTTCTTTTACTTTAGGGAGCTGTATACTTCTGTATGCTTAGGGTCATACCTCTGCGACTATGTTCATGGTGTGCGTGTACTTTCTAAGTAATAATTAACAGTCTGAGTTCTGGAATTAGACCTAGGTTTGAATAACACCTCTTCCATTTAGTAACTGTGTAGCTCCAAGACTAAACATTGGATGACTTAGTTTTCTCATACATAAAAGAGAATAACAATAATAACTTCTTCATTCAGTTGTTAGGGGGAAAATTAGATAACGTATCTGAAACACTTAGCCTGGCACACAATAAACTCTAATTTTCAATTAGTTATTGTTGTGGTGGTGGTTGTTACTCAATTAGTTATTGTTGTTGCTGTGGTTATTACCTACTCCTACTTCAAAAGCCAGCTCAAATAACTACCTCCCTTCTCAGAGTAACAGGGATGGAATTTGGACATAATCCACATGGCATAACATAGCGTATGCATCAAAGAGAGAGACGATGGCTGGTAAGAGAGGGTTTTACACGGCTTTACGCACTTTACTTAATGTCTTTAAATTTGATTTTATCATCTAACAATTAGATTAATAGTAACAAATTTCTATCTGGTTGTTTTCTGGAAAAAAACAAAAAAGCAAAACAAACAAACAAACAAAAAACAAAGGTAGTCCATGTGAAAGCTTCGGTACTTAGTGAAACAGCCAAACCACCTGCCTCTCTTTCCTTCACCTTTCTTTGCTTGAACCTGAGCTGTGGCTTCTTCCTTAGACTGTGGCCACATTTCATCTGTGTGCAAAGGTGGCAGGGACTTGCAATAACCAAATCGCTTTTCTCATACCAGGACATTTCTAAAGAAAACAAATGGTATTTCTTAGTAGAATGAAAAATAAACTGGCATCATCATCACTTTTTGAAACATCCAATCAAATGGTCTTATAGACTCGTAAAAAGTCACCTTGTTTTTTTTAACAAGTAGATAAAAGTCAACTTGTTTTTCTTCACCTTACTGTTTTTATTATTTCCCCCCTTGAAGCACATTAGACAATTAAAACAAGTTGGATTCCAGTTCTTTCTCTCTTCTTTCTTTCTTTCTTTCTTTCTTTCTTTCTTTCTTTCTTTCTTTCTTTCTTTCTTTTTTTTTTCAGAGTCTCATTCTGTTCCTCTGGGTAGAGTGCCATGGTGTCATAGCTCACCACAACCTCTAACTCCAGGACTCAAGTGATCTCGTCCCTCAGCCTCCCAAGTAGCTGGGGCTACAGACACCTGCCCCAATGCCCGCTAGTCTTTCTATTTTTAGTAGAGATAGGGTCTCCTCTTATTCAGGCTGGTCTCAAACTCCTCAGCTCAAGCAATCCACCTGCCTTGGCCTCCCAGGGTACTAGGATTATAGGAGTGAGCCACCAAGCCCGGCCGGATTCCAGCTTTTTCAATATTTTGATTAAGATTTTATATTCAGTAGTCAGTAGTATGTAATTCTGGAAAAAAATGATGCCAGTTTTAATTAATGTTCATAGGTTTGTTAATTAAAACAATTAAGAGGTAGAAGTTGTCCCTTGGAAAAGTAATTGGAGAATCTCTTGGGAACATTATCTTTGAATTAAAAATAGCTAGAAATCTGAGAGAAGTAATTATAACATTAAACCAAAGTTGTGTCTGCATGTGTCTTTTTTAAAATTAGGAGACAAAATTCTACTTGTGCTTCTGGAAGCTGTCTCTGCTTGCTTCTATTTTCATGGCAGCAGTAATAATTAGAAATCGTACTAGGCTATTTTTTTTCAGTAAAAGCACAGTATGTAAACTTTAAACTTTGGAGATAAATGTTGACAAGACGAAGTACTGAGAGGTCAGAGAATGAGGAAAACAAACACTGTAAGAAAGTTGAGAAGATGGTGAAAGAAATGTCCAGTGTGAATTTAACTTCTCCCGCTGACAGGGTGTAGTCTTTGAAATAAAAGAGTTTTAACTTTTTTGAAGTCATAGAAACTCTATCTATCTATCTATCTATCTATCTATGAATGACTGAGTCTCACTCTCTGCCCTGGGTAAAGTGCTGTGGTGTCATAGTTCACAGCAACCTCAAACTCTTGGTCTCAAGCAATCCTCTTGCCTCAGCCTCCTGAGTAGCTGTGACTACAGGTGCCTACCACAATGCTTAGTTAGTTTTTCTATTTTTATTAGAGATGGTGCCTAGCTCTTGCTAAGTCTGATCTCGAACTCCTGAGCTCAGATGATCCACCCTCCTAGGCTTCCCAGAGGGCTAGGATTACAGGCATGAGCTACCATGCCCATCCCATAGAAACTTTAGAATCATACATTTTTTACAAACTTAACACAGGAAATAGTCATTGATAGTGCTAGAACCTCAGAGTGAATATGAAAAGAAAGAAACAACACACAGGAATACTCAAGTAGTTAAGCACAGTGGTTCAATGTAAGAACTCTGGAGTCATACTAAGTTTTAATTCTCACTTCACTGCTAAAATAGGAATAACAGGACCTATCCCAAAGGATTGTTATAAGGATTAAATGAGTTAATATATGTAAATCACTAAGAACAATGCTCTATCGAAAACACATGTTAGTTTTTTAATGATTTTTTATTTTATTTAAATACCTCATTTGCATTTAAAATATGAAAAAAATATTAATTTTTTAAGACAGCTAAAGCAATCTCCACTATTGTACTTTGCCCAAATAACCTTGCAGAGGCTTAGAATTTTTGGAAAACTGTGTTTTAAAACCTCAATATGAGCCTGGGCAACAAAGTGAGACCCAATCTCTCCAAGAAAATAATTAAAAAATTAGTCAGATGTAGTGCTGTACACCCATAATTCCAGTTACTCAGAAGGCTAGGAGAAGATAGCTGGAGCCTAGAACTTGGATGTTGACAGAGAACTATGATTACACCACTGTCCCCCCTGACCCCCCACCCCCCCTCAAAAACCAAACCTTAGTATTCTTTTTTTTTGGAAGCACCTCCGTATTCTTATCAGAAGACTTGAAAATGTTGATATCCTTTGATTCTTTTATTTCACTTTAAGGAATCTAGCTTAAGGAAATGATAAAAATACAAACAATTTACACAAAAATATTCACCATAGCATCATTTATAAGTGAAAATTTGGAAAGTCTGAATGTCAGAAAATTAATAAATTATTAAATTACTCAAAATAAACACGGTACACAGAGAATCGGCTTGAGACTCTGATCCACTCCTTCTTAGCTGCTAATCCTATCAGAGAACTCTCTGAGAAATAATTTCTTCATCTGTAAAACAGGGATAATATCTCAGATGATAGTTATGGGGATTAAATAAGATAATGACCGCATCTAAATGACCTACCAAACTTCCTGGCACTTAGAAGATATTCAACAAATGTTAGTTCTTTTTCTCCTTTTCACACCCCAAATAGGTCCAATACACCGATTACTTACTTATTTACTTGATTTCCTTTTTTTTTTTTTTTTGAGACAGAGCCTCAAGCTGCCACCCTCGGTAGAGTGCTGTGCCATCACAGCTCACAGCAACCTCTTACTCCTGGGTTCAAGTGATTCTCCTGCCTCTGTCTCTCAAGTATCTGGGACTATAGGTGCCCACCAAAATAAATTTTATCCTGGGCTGGATTCAAACCCACCAGCTCCGGTGTATTGTGGCTGGCACTTCAGCCGCTTGAGCTACAGGCACCGAGCCAATTTACTTGATTTCTAATTGGCAAACAAAAGCCAATTGAAAAAAAATAAAATAAATCTTCAACACAGCAGGGTGTTCAGGTATGTCCTGTAATGAAGTACTTTGCATCATAGGAACATTTGATTTAGGGTTAAAATTTCTTTGCAGAATACACTAGTCAAGTAATCTAGTCTGCAGAAAAATGAAAGACATTTTGGAAGGGGCTCTTATATTCTATTACTACTAAAGCGATCTTTGGGTATACGTGAATTATCTCACCTGTTTATAATTTATTTTTTAAAAGCTACTATAAGACATGATATATAACTCAATCATGGAATAGCACTGAAACTATAATTATAAATAATAATCATGTTAACTAAAATATAGCACTTACGACATGCCCTGATATGTGCACTTTAACTGTTCCACCTCACTTTTTTTTTTTTTTTTTGAGACAGTCTTACTCTGTCACCCTGTGAGAGAGCTGTGATGTCACAGCTCACAGCAACCTCAAAATCTTGGGCTCAAGTGATATTCTTGGCTTAGCCTCTTAAGTAGCTGGAACTAGAGGCATCCACCACAACACCTGGCTAGTTTTTCTATTTTTAGTAGAGACAGCTGGTCTCAACTCCTGAGCTCGGGCAATCCACCAGCCTCAGTCTCCTAGAGTGCTAGAATTATTATTATTTTTTTTTATTGTTGGGGACTCATTGAGGGTACAATAAACCAGGTTACACTGATTGCATTTGTTAGGCAAAGTCCCTCTTGCAATCCTGTCTTGCTCCCAGAAGGTGTGGCACATACCAACGCCCCACCCCCCTCTCTCCTTCCCTCTCTTTGCTCTTCCTTTCCCCACCTCTCCCTCCTTTTTTCTCTCTCTGCTCTCCCCTTCCCCCACCCCACTGTGACCTTGTCATTAATTGTCCTCAGATCAAAATTGAGTACATAGGATTTATGCTTCTCCATTCTTGTGATGCTTTACTAAGAATAAGGTGTTCCACTTCCATCCAGGTTAATACAAAGGCTGTAAAGTCTCCTTTTTTTTAATGGCTGAATAGTATTCCATGGTGTACATATACCACTGCTTGCTAATCCCTTCCTGGGTTGGTAGGCATTTAGGCTGTTTCCACATTTTGGCAATTGTAAATTGAGCTGCAATAAACAGACTAGTGCAAGTATCTTTATGATAAAAGGATTTTTTTCCTTCTGGGTAGATGCCCAGTAATGGGATTGCAGGATCAAATGGGAGGTCTAGCTTGAGTGCTTTGAGGTTTCTCCATACTTCCTTCCACAAAGGTTGTACTAGTTTGCAGTCCCACCAGCAGTGTAAAAGTGTTCCCTTCTCTCCACATCTACGCCAGCATCTGCTGTATTTCTTATTTTAAAAAATAGAAATTATAAAATTTTAAAAGGAACTTGAAACTCATTTAGCACTACATTTCCCAAAGATACTGCTTTGAAATAATATTCTCATGAAATGTATGAACAATGGGTCCCATGGTCAAATACATTTGGGAAATCCTGTATACTCTTTGGAAATTCATAGTGCATTTAGAGGCTCCGAGAAGTTGCACAGTAAAAAAACCTGTTCATTTTTTAATCCAGTTTTTGTCATAATTGTCTGATCTCAATACTTTATTTTAGCATATACACTAATAACATTTAAGGAACTGATGATCTGTAACACTTTAGTAAATGCTAGTTTATAACTTAATTGAACTCTTTCATTTCATAGCTGAGGAAACTGATGTCCAGTAAATTGTCCTATTCATCACATCTAAAACCAATGCCTTACTCAAAGTAGGTGTTTAATAATTGTTTGGTAGATTGAATGATATGTTTATTTTTAGAGCCAAGACCCAAATCTAGATGTCCTGACATACCTGTAGCATTTAATAATGATAATTCAGTTATATTTTTATTCACCACTGTTTAAGTTAATGATACATACCAAAAATGTTATTATTGCTATAAAAAGTGTCATATGCTAGCTGAAAAGACAAACTAAAAAGCTGAAATAAAGTTTGTTGATGTTTTAAATTGTTTTAGACTACAATTCTCTAGCTCTATAGTCTATAACAGTGTCAAATGTTGGTCTCTTCATATTGTTCAGAGCACTCTGGGTTTCGAAAAACCAGTTCAAGTCTGTCTAAACACATCTGAAAAGAGAATTTTCTGAAGCTTTTTGTATTCCCATGATTCTCACAAAATTCTTCAATTCATTCTAGTCTAGAAAATAATGGTTCTTCCATAAAGATGTGCTAATCCCAAGGTGATCACAAAACAATGGATTTTCCCACCTCTGAACAGGTTCCCTTCCTTGTTTTTGTAGGGGTTTTTCTTTTTAAGTATGCTTGTTTGGTATGTTATCCCCAAGACAATTTTTTTTTTTTCATAAAACATTAAGCTATATATAAGAAACACCTCAGAATTTTTATTTTTCAGGACTCCATTTTGACATGATATTTTTGGATCATTACCATACTTCACTAACTTGTATTTCATTATCACCAAAGAAGATCTCTTTGAATGAAATTCTTAAATTGTGCTTGACCTTTCTGGTCGACAGCCAGTTTAAGTTAGATCATACTTCCCATTGTCTTGCAATAGATACCATCACTTAGAAATGCTACCATTTGTTGAAGGAAAAAAATGTGAGTTTAGAAAAGAGACAGTGGGGTAAAGAAAAGCCCTGTGTCTTTTGTTCATCTTCAAAAGTCTGGGCATAGTTTTTATTGCTGAAAATGAACATGTATCATTATTGGTGTATGGGGGTTCATGTTACTATGAGAACTTTTTATGGTCGCTCTGCTGATTACTTGATACAACCCAGTATATTGTGCTGTGTTTTTTCTACTGCCTTTGTAAACACAGTAGCCTTAATAGATCATTTCGAAGGAAGCTGCCATCCTGCTGCATCTGTTGGTAGCTTTCTTTCAGGTTTCTGACATATCCTTAATCTGATGCTCTCAGCCTTGTCATTTGGATCAATAGTAAACTAGATAAGATGCCTTCTACTTGCAAGGCTATGGCTATAAAAGGTATTTGGAAAATAAATTCGCTTTTTATGTCCATGCCACAAACCTGGGGAGTATTAATTTGTCATTTGTCTCTCCATCTGTCTGTAAACAGTTACCTAAATTGGTTATTGATGAAAATAAGGAGAATTATACTTGAACAAGAGTAATATAGAAATAAACTTCATAGTAAATTTCTTAGATTCCTACAAAAAGGTGACATCTGTTGACTGTTAACTTTAATCTCCATTTTTAAAAAGTAACCAATTTTATATTATTTTCTATTCCAAATCATCATAATACTAACAGTTAATTATAGTTATAAATTATACTTTACAGACCAATCATATATAATATTTAATCTTTATAACCTCTATAACATAACTATCCATTTTATAATTTGTAATGTATTTGTTATTCATTCAAAAAATATTTCATCTAATGCGTATATATATGAGGCACTGTGCTAGGCTGTTAGACACTAAAGATTCTGTATATAAAAGAAAAGCTGTGATAATAGAACATGTTAGAATTGTAGCATTGTAATGTTTGAAAGAATTCCAATAATCATCTACTCCAAACTTCTCATTTTATAGGAAACTAAGTTGCAGACAGTTTGTGAATCATGGTCATTAGGCTCCTTAGTGGCAGCTTTTTTCTATTATATGATATAAACTGATAACTTTTTTAAGAGACAAGGTCTTGCTGTATTGCCCATGGTATTGAATTCCTGGGCTCAAGTGATCCTCTTGCCTCAGCCTCTTCAGTAGCTGGGAATACATTGTGCACTAGTGAGCCCAGCTTAAATTGAAAATCTTTTCAAACTAAACCCATAGTTAATCTTTTTGAATTTATGTCTCTTCATCTATGACAGTGAGAATAATTCTGGCTTTCACAACAGAGATTATGTGAATATTAACTAGGACATGATGGTGGAGCATTTTGAATTTTAAGTGCAATGTATGGATAAGAAATAGCTCCTTGTAGACAAGAGACAGTAAAAGAGTATATCAAAATGTAAACCATGGATACCTCAGGTTTATTTTGAAATTTTTTCAGTGACTGTGGTATTACTTTTATAGCAAAAAAAGTTATTTTTTTCTAACTTTGTATTTTAACATACTTTCTTATTTATAGACAAGGTGCAAAATAGTGGGAAGAATTTTCTTTTCTTTTTTTTAAAGGCTTCTCTAATTTAGAGAAAATCCAAATTATAGAATGTGTGCTATTTATTTTATTTATTTATTTATTTATTTATTTTTATTGTTAAATCATAGCTGTGTACATTAGTGCAGTCGCCTGTACCATTCTAAGATGCACCATAGATGTGGCCCCACCCATTACCCTCCCTCCACCAAAACCTCCCCCCTCCCTTCCCCTTCCTTGGCCCTTTCCCCATAGGCTTGTGCTATAGTTGGGTTATAGCCTTCATGTGAAAGCTATAATTTACCTTCATAGTAGGGATGAGTACATTGGATACTTTTTCTTCCATTCCTGAGATACTTTGCTAAGAAGAATATGTTCCAGCTCCATCCATGTAAACATGAAAGAGGTAAAGTCTCCATCTTTCTTTAAGGCTGCATAGTACTCCATGGTATACATGCACCACAATTTGCTAGTCCATTCGTGGGTCGATGGGCACTTAGGCTTCTTTGATGACTTAGCGATTATGAATTGAGCTGCAATAAACATTCTGGTACAGATGTCTTTGTTATATTGTGACTTTTGGTCTTTTGAGTATAAACCTAATAAAGGAATTATAGGATCGAATGGGAGGTCTATTTTTATGTCTCTAAGTATTCTTTAAACATCCTTCCAGAAGAGATGTATTATTCTGCATTCCCACCAGCAGTGTAGAAGTGTGTCCTTTTCTCCATATTCACACCAGCATCTCTGGTTTGGGGATTTTGTTATGTGGACTATTCTTACTGGGGTTAGGTGATATCTCAAACTAGTTTGCATTTGCATTTCTCTGATGATTAAGAATGATGAGCTTTTTTTCATGTGTTTGTAGATTGTGCCTCTGTCTTCTTTGCAGAAGTTTCTCTTCAACTCCCTTCTCCACCCTGAAATAAGGTAATGTGTTCTTTTCTTGCTAATACAT